>JAJJMA010165386.1:0-25402 GCA_023529015.1 Papaver nudicaule | reverse complement strand
GTGCTTTACCTCACCGTATCAATCGAAAGGGCACTACATGGTGAGGTTACACAAACACAATCAAGTTGTGTTAGAGTGAACAATTTCTAGTTCACCTTTGGTAGTCAAAACAGGAACTTCTACATCACTGGGTTTTTCACCAGAAGTAGCCTTCGGCTTAGAGTTCTTTGCCTTACCCTTTTTCCTGTTTTTCACCAGTAACCCAAGCATATCATGTTGTGATTGCATCATACCAAACATTTTTTGGTTAAGTGACACATTAATTTCCATGAATTCTCTTAGGGTAGCCTTACTAGGGTGATCATTCCCTTTGGCATTTGTTGCTCTACCAACATTCTTTGGTATCCACTTTTGAGTGGTCTTAGGAGCAACATGATCTTTCTTCCCATCTTTCTCATCAAGGTTACTTGAGAGAGAATTGGATTGACTATCCTTTTGCAGGTTAGTTGATCTCCAATTGGGAACATCAGATCTCGTCTTTGCTTGTACAAAGTTATTTTCCTTTCTGTAATTATGACGATTACGAGAGGACTTTGTAGAGCGTTTATAGGCAAAACTTGGCTTGTCATAATTCTGTTTCTTATGCCTAAAGGTTGGACGTTCACAACGTGGATCATTAGAAGATGCTCCGTTGTTGTTAGTTTTGACGTTAATCTCCAAAACAACAGGAATAGTCGAGCCATTGGCTTTCTCATTCCTTTTACGGAATCTGCAACTTCTAGCCAAGTGACCTTTACCACCACAATAAAGGCAATTTTTAGTAACAAAAGGAGTGGGATGCTCGTTGTTACCTGGATGTGCATGTGCTTTCTTTGGAGCTTGATAAATCTTGCTCGTCTTCTCCTTGACTTGTTTTGGAGGTAGGTCACCTTGAGGATCAGTGGTAGCCTTAGTTTGAGAAGAATCCTTAGCCTTGACAAATTTCACCTCTTTGTTATTACTTGGAGCGTCTATTCCTTTATAGCCCAAACCTCGTGTATCACGATGATTTTTACTCGCTCCTAACATTGAGGTTAATTTTTTCAAGCCATTTTGGAACTTATTCAAGTTTTCCCTTAAACTCAAGTTCTCTTCTTCCAACATTTTGATCTTTTCAAGAGCTTTAACTAGATCATTCTTGAATGAATCACCATTCTTAAGGATATCTAGTTCAGATGTGTCCTGATCAGAGTCCCCAGCAGCATAGGCAATGCCTGTATTACATTCTTGATAAAAATAATCATCTGGCATATCATCAAGAGTTGCACTGTAAGCTGGATTCTCTTTTGGCTCTTTGGTAGGGCAGCCAGAGGATATATGCCCAAAACTAAGACATTTTAAGCATTGAATATCATCATCAACACAATTAAGCGTCTGAGAGGGAGATGATGTATGTTTAGATAATTCCCTTTTCTGTTTTTTAGACAGATGTCGAGAGTTATCACAATGCTTTGTTCGTGACTTACTAGATTTATCATTAGTACATTTCACGAACTCAGGACCAGTACCTATCCCTTTTATCACGAGATTTCTGACGTGTTGTGTGATTAAGGACATAGTAGAGCTTAATTCCTTTTCGAGACGATCATCACACATATCAACCAGGGAAGTGTTGATTTTGTCAGAAGAGGTACAGGGAGGGCTAACGGCTTTAAAATCCATTTATCTATTACGCTCATGATCAAAGACTTTAATTTTACTAACAAGGTCACTTCTTGTTATTGTTAAGCCGTGTACTTCTTGGATGGCATGTTTTTTCGATTCGTATCTTGAGGGTAATGACCTCAGAATTTTACACACAATGTCTCTTTCCGGAATAGTTTTTCCTAAAGTGTGACAGGCATTCACTATCTCAGACAATTTGTGGTTAAATTCCTCAAAGGTATCATCCTCAAGCATTCGAAGGTTTTCCCAGTCAGACATGAGATTTTGAAGTCTAGCTTCTTTCTCTGCTGTATTACCTTCGAATACGTTCCTTAATCTTTTCCAAGCCTCGTGAGAGGTTTCACATGTAGCTATGTGATGGAATAGATCAGGTGTAACTGCATGAATGATAGCATTAACCCCATCATAGTTTTGCTTAGCGGCGAGTGTTTCCACTTCATCATAAACCGCTATGTCTTTAGGAACAGTTTTACCATCAACTACAACAGTAGGAGGTATATATTCTTTCATGACATAAACCCAAGTTTTGAAGTCTCGGGCTTGCAAAAACGAAGTCATTGCAGTCTTCCACCATAGGTAGTTTGTGCCATCGAACTTTGGTGGTACGTTACAAGCTCTTACGCTTTGATCCATGACTCACAAGCCTAGTTAAACACAGACAGTTACGTCTTTAGTGTGTTAACCCGCTCTGATACCAACTGAAAAATAAGGGGTACCGAAATACTACCAACTTTTCATTTTGGCTCGTGAGTCTTATGGTAAAAGTCTGGACGATCTCAAAAATCAATATCCAAACCTCTAACTGGAGTAATCTCGACAGTTAGGCAATAACGTACTACTTGGTGCTTTAATTATAAATCAGAGTTATAATGCGGAAAGTAAAAGCACACAAGACACCAGAAGTTTTTTTAACGAGGAAACTGCCTTGCAGAAAAACCTCGGGACCTCGTCCAGATTGAACACCACACAGTATTAACTGTCTACAAGCACTAACCTACTATCAGACTTCGGATTGAAATGTAGAAGAGACCGATTCCACCCTCCAAGTGAATCAGCTACTGTTGCACTCTTTACGCCTCTTGGATCCCGCAAGACCCTACGCACTTGATTCCCCCAGCTGACGTCCGTTACAGGCCTAGGAGTTGCTTTGACCGCTGTCAAAGGCTTTTTGTACTCAATCCGTCTTTCGACAGAGAATACGTAAAGAACAATTTTCTCTTTAGATATAATCTAGGTTTTGGAAACTTGTTTTGTGTTTTGAGGAACCGTTCACAAGGTCAGGTATCAAAAACACACAATTAGGGTTTGCACGAGAACCGTGACGACCTAATTGTATTCTTGCAAGAACAACTAGAGAACCTAGAGATATCTTGCAGAATCTCTAACCTATATGTAAAACAACCTAAGTTGATATACAATATAGATCGAATCTATCAATCCTGGTTTTACAACCTATAATCCTTGAATGGCCTTATTGCAGAAGAGAAGGACCATAGAATAGACAAGGATTATGATGGTCTACCTGGATGATACAAGTTCAGAACTATCTAAAGAAGAAAGATAGTTAAACTTGGCTTTACAATCCCTAAGTAAAGTCTTTTGTAATTCTCACCTTGTTCGTGAAGAACAGAAATAGCGGAGAACAACCTTATGTAGCACACACACCAGCAGGGATGATTTGTTATGCTACATGTATGCTTATTTATAGTGATGGTTGCTTAAGGATAAAGCTAAGACTCCTTGTGCAACAAGTTAGCTAGTGACCGTGTAAACACGCCCCGTTACTTAACTTGCACACAATGAATCTAGTCTCCTTTCTATTGTAGAAACCAAGTAGTGTTTATCTAACAAGAGTTTGATAGATTATAACTACCTCATTTAAGAGTTTTGGTTTCATAACAATTGTGAAAGGATAACCTTATCCTTTGACTAGAAGATGTTCTACAAAACTTATCTCTTAAGAAAGATAATGTAGAAAAACTCTAATCAGGACGGACCATAACACAGGTGTGAAGGTGGACCATCGTAGCCAGGAGATGGACCTCAGAAACACGACAGGAAACCCTAATCGTAAATCCCGAGGTGGTGGTTCGCGAACCCCAATACTTTTGAAAAGCGTTCCCGAAAGTTCTAGAAGATTCCAGAAGCTTCCTAGTTCCTACTCCCTTTCCCGAATTCAGCTTTTAGCCACGCTTTTTAGTTTCAATGAATCACTCATAACTTCTTCGTTTTACAACGGAATGAAGTGATTCTTGAAGCGTTGAATTCGTATTTCCATTCACTATAACATGGAGACCTACTCAAAGGTCAAAGGTTACCCTCACTATGATCATATGGACCAAATCTCCTCGGGTTAATATACAATGATGTAATTTCACCGTCATAAGCATTGTTCCACATAGTGAGTTCATTACTTCGATAGATAGAGATAAGAATAACAAGAGTTCAAGGAAAATTCAATCTTTACTAACCTTTGTTGATGAAGTCCTTGATGATGTCTTCGTGTGTTCTCCATCTTCATCTTCAAAGGGTGGAGATCGACTTTAAACTCTACTACCTCTATCCTAACCCGAAGTAAACCTTGAGTAGGCTAAATCAAGAATTGTGTTTTGACACCTAAAACTGACAACTAGCTTGACATACCAACGCTAGTGGGTTTGACCGGACAATGTCCTAACAAGATACACAAGCTTATCGATTAATTCTTTATTTTTGTGTAAAGTCCTAAGTTTGCCAGTAATTGGTACGACTCGCACTTAGTCAGCTTTGACTTAACATATATTTGACACTTAACAAATCTTACGGGAATCAAGTAAGTTACATGGGGGGATATTATTTATGGTTTTGGTTTGGCGGTCTACGACACGTGTGATTGCAACGGCTCAATCACTCAACGGGAAAGAAAGCTAAGTCGTGTGAACGTTGCTGAAAAGAGAGGATGAGCAAGTGGGTTGTTAGTCTTCCCTAATATTAGGCGCAAGACTCTTAACAACTGGTCCCACTTACTCCACACTCCCACTCTTCCACTTCTTCCACTTCTTACGAGATCAGTTGATATTCTATTGTTATAAATAGGTCACTCGACCAGTTTGGAAAGACAGAACCGAACAATCAGTTCAATATCTCGTCGATAATTGGTTAACTGTTATCATTCAGCATTCAATATCTAGTGAGAACTGAATATCCATTCTTTTAGCAACTTTATTCACAACATCACAGAAATCATAGCAATTATCTGATCTCATCTTTCTCTGCTTCCCTCCCTTAAACCAACCCTATTTCCTCATTTTGTAACTGAAGCAATACTCGAACGGCCATTTCTTGGTTTAAGCGAGTCTTGTTCGATCTTGACCTCTCGAATACCATTACAACTTCATATTACATCATTACACTTCATATTTTACCCCTCATATTCTCTTTATTGTTTTACACCTAAAACATTAGGAGGCTAGTGTTTGTAGATAGTTTGTGTTAGGGCATTGTCCGGTCGACCCACTAGCATTGGTATGTCAAGCCGGTTGTCAGTTTTAGGTGTCAAAACACAATTCTTGATTTACCCTACTAGAGTTTAGATTTCGGAATTGGGATAGACTAAGTAGTAGAGACCTTGAAGACGAAGACTGTGAAGACAAAGAAGACATCAATTATTCTTCATCGACAAAAGGTTAGTATGAGTTATGACTTTTAATAAAATTCTTTTATTCTACTTACTCTATCTTTCGAAATAGTCGACTACTTTAGTAGATATACTAATAGCGATTGGGATCGTGTTTTTGTCTACATAACCATGTGTTATGTTGGTATTTTTTCCACGAATATTAAGGTTACAAGAATACATGAGATATATTCGATACCATTTGTCCATTGCAATGGTTTGCATGCAAATCACTTGTTGGATATGGGTAAATCTAAAGGAGCACTCTTGAGCAAGAGTCCAGTGGATTATAGCTGAGGGCGTATAACACGTCTAAGTATTGGCCCAGCCAAGAACTTCCAGCTAATCCAGTTAAACCCTATTCTGAGTAACGACGTTCCTGAACCTGTTCGTGAACAGTGACATGGGATTTTCTCCTGAGTTCCAAAACATCAATTTGTACACGTACATGTACGTGAACCTCAGATTCGATGTATTTGGTCGTAATTCAGAAGGACGGTTTGCGAACCGGCCAAGGTGAATATTCTCTGGAATTTTCAGACGGGTTTAACTCTAACTCCTATCTCTTAGTTGGACTTAGTTATCACGAAATGTCTTTTCTGGTCCATCTAACGATTCTCAATATGTCAATAAGATAAAGATTATATCTGGTCTGTTGGATATCAATCTTAAAGTATTTGTGAGCTGACAAAACACTTGGCAGATAAATGATAAAGATTTCCAATTGAGATAAATCTAGGTTTCTTTGTGTGCAAGTTAAGTAACGGTTTCGTTTTACACGGGTACTTGTTAAACTTGTGGAACAAGTAACTAGTTGCTTTATTCCTAAGCAATCTATCTTATTGAGTGCTATAAATAGAGGTTTCTAGAACGAAAACCACAAGTATCAAGCATACGTGAAGTTTTTCTGTGGAATTGACCGTAAAATCTTTTCACTTCGGTGAATGCTTGTTGTGGTATAGTCATCATCTTTTAGGTAGCAGTTCCTCTGTGGGAATTACCTAACAACTATAAAGACTTCTCTTGAGAGTTGGGAAGCACAGGTAGGAGATTGAGACCTTAGTGGTTGAAATCGGAGTAACCTGTAACCTGATCACGTTCTTGTCTATTCTGCGGTCCTTCTCTGCTGATATAAGGCCATTCAAGAACGGATACGTTACACACAGGGTTGAAAGGAAGCAACGCACGGCTTCACTCGGTGTTGTAAGACCTAGTTAGCTCCATTTGTATAAGTTTCTTAAGTGATTATTTTTACAACTGAGGTAGAGACAAGTTGGGCATAGTTTACTCGGTTTACTTATCAGCCCCCGCTTGTAAGTAGATTTCCGTATGACCTGGAGCAATCCGAAGGAAGTCACTTTGTGTATGTCAAACTGATAGAGGACAGTTCAAATATACAGTTGGTAATTGAGGTTGCAAAGCCGGAATTATTAACACAAGCCTTTAACAGCGGTTAAAGCAACTCCTAGGCCTGTAACGGACGTCAGCTAGGGGAATCAAGTGAGTGACAATCTGTGGGGGATCTAGAGATGTTAGGATTGCGACAGTAGCCATTTCGCTTGGAGGCTGGAATTGGTCTCTGCTACATCCCAGACCGAAGTCTTATAGTAGGCTAGTGTTTGTAGACAGTTTGTACTGTGCGGTGTTCAATCTGGACGAGGTCCCGAGGTTTTTCTATAGGTCGTAGTTTCCTCGTTAAAAAAATCTTTGGTGTCTTGTGTGCTTTACTTTCCGCATTATATTCTCTGATTATATAATTAAAGCAAACACAAGAAGTACGTTATTAATAAACCTGATCGTTTTCCTCAATCCATCCATTGGATTTACCAAGACCCTGTCTTGCATCGAACTGATCACTTATGATCCAAATTCAGGTTAACAGATCTGGATATTCATTTTTGAGATCGTCCAGATCTGACCATAAAACTCACGAGCCCAAACGAAAAGTTGGTAGAATTTCGGTACCCCTGCTTTTTCAATTGGTATCAGAGCTGGTGAACACATAACAGACGTAATTGTCAGTGTTTATTGTGGTTCGTGAAATAACGTCAAAATGAAAAGATCAGGCTTTGACTACTCAAAGTCCTTGGAATTGTCTACTCCAAAGAAATCCACTCCATCTGTTTCTCAACAGATCGGAATAAATTCTGGTAAACTCATAAAAACTGCAGTAACCCAGAACGTTCCTACACCCAGAAATCTCAATATTGAACAGACAGAAGAATACATATCTCTGGGAGAAAAATATGTTCAAAGTTTAAGTAACCTCAATGACGCAGTCATTCGTGAATGCTCATTGTCAGAACTCCTATAACAACAACTCCAGAAATTGGAAATAGTTGTTCAAGAACTCAGAGATTCTAAAGAGAAAATTTCTTCTTTAGAAACTGCTCTTAATCTGAGTCAAAATCGTGAACAACAAGTTGCGGAAGAACACGATTTGGAGATTCAAAAATTCACATTGTAAAAAAGATGTAGAAAATCATTTAACCAAGGCTCAAGAAAGATGCAAAACTCTTGAAGAAGAAAACCTGAAACTTATGGATTTGTCTCAGATCCACAGTAAATTAGAAGAGAATTCAAGAAGCAATGTGAAAAATCCGCGCACTCCACTTATCACATTTGCATCAGAAAGAGTCATTGTATCTGCCAAAGGCACTAATAAAAAGAAGGCAAAACCTTCAGTCACCACGAATGTAGTGACTACATTATCTGACTCTTCAGATAATAATAATGATAAGCAGAGTGGTGGTAAAAGACATGAAATTACATGTCGAATCTATAAAAAGAGAGGACACCGCCAAAGAAATTGTAATAGCCAGAAGAAGGATTGATCAGCTGCATCACACGTTAAACCTTGTACTAAAAAACGTGTCTGACTCTGTAGGCCTAATCCACGGGTGATTCCTAGAAATAAAGCCTACAGGAGATCATCTTCACCCATAAAAGATGGCAGAATTATTACTGAAAAACGGAGACATAATGATCAACCGTGGACTAAGATAACTTTTTTAGTCTCACCAGGAAAGTCTCCAAACAGGACAACCACTCCATTAAGAGACCAGTCCCATCTTGATCGATTGGTCACTCAAGAGGAGTTAAACAAGGTGTTGTCTGATTTTGCTAAGCGAAATCACTCCCAAAAGAAAAAATCTAAAAGTTCCTCCCACACTGATGTTTTTACCTGCAAAAACAAGTGTACCGTCTCTGGGTACTTTCGTAGTGCTCGGAGATCAAAGTCGAACAAGGCAAGCCTAAACCAAGGATGGCCGTTCCCACCTTGCTTCGGTTACAGAGAGGATAGAGGTTGGTCTAGGGAGGGAAACAGCGAAGAAACTTGAGATCAGGTTGAAGGTGAGTTTTTGGGTGTTTGAGTTCAAGATTTCCGTCGTGAAGTCGACTAGAAATCTCCAAGGCTAGAACGAGTTTAGATTCTCAGGTGTTTTTCTCTGAGGCTCTGTGTGTTTTCTGGATATTCTCGGTGTTCTAGTTGTTCTGAACGTTCTGCCTTGGAAGATAGAGGAAGCCTCTATTTATAGTTTGAACTCACCCTGATCTCTCGACAGAGAAGGTGGACGTCGTGGAAGAGTGGAGGAGTGGAGGACATGCGTTGGTTTCCGTAACTGCCTGAGTCGTGTGGAACATGCCCACTCGTGCCATCTTCCCTTACCTTCCCACTATCTCCATCAGTTTCTTTCAACTGCCGTAGACCGCCAGACCAATACCCCTAAAGTTATCCCCCCGTGTGATGTTTTGATGTCTCGAGCGAGTGATACGCGGATATTGCGTAGTTGAGTTGAGTAGAGTCGTATGACTAAGTGTTGCGTAGTTGCTTTGAACCAGGAAGTATTGCGTGGCTATGGCCATGATTTTGGCCAAGAGTAGGTATGGCGCATGGCCTTTTGGCCAAGGCATAACCTTGTGGCGCCATGAATATGGCGCCATGGCCTATGGCCGTGTCTTTGGACAGGCCAAGTATTCTTGTGGCGCCATGAATATGGCGCCATGGCCTTTTGTCCAAGGCAAACTATCTTGTGGCGCCATGAATATGGCGCCATGGCCCATGGCCGTGTTTTGGACGGACTATTCACCTTGTGGCGCCATGAATATGGCGCCATGGCCTTTTGGCCAAGGCGAAAACCTCTTGTGGCGCCATGAATATGGCGCCATGGCCCATGGCTGTGTTTTGGATAGGCCATGTATCTTGTGGCGCCATGAATATGGCGCCATGGCCTTTTGGCCAAGGAATAATCTTGTGGCGCCATGAATATGGCGCCATGGCCCATGGCCGCGTCTTGGACAGGCCATGTATCTTGTGGCGCCATGAATATGGCGCCTTGGCTTTTGGCCAGGCCAGCTAGGCCAATCTTTGTGGCGTTATAGCTTTGTGGTGCCATGCTATGTGGCATTATGGCTTTGGCATCTGGCCAAGCTCAGCTTTGCGGCATCCTGTGCCTTAGTCGTGGTGTGCGTGCTTACGCTACAACCCCTTTTGAAGTCATGGCATGCTTATCCATGGTATGCTAGACCATCTTGAACTTGGGATTAGGTCCGCTTAGGCCTGTTTAGGCTGGTGTATGCTTCTCAGAGAGCTCCGGACCGGCCTCGAGCTTCAATATTTTCGAGGTTTGCACCAAGACTTGTGTATTGAGTCGTATTTTAAGAGGAAATCCATGAGGATGCTTCTCTGTTGATCTTTCACCGTGTACCATCAAGCGAGGTCTGGCTCTGAGCTGATCGATGGGTTTAATATGTTGGTGAGATCATTGATACTGCTCTATGACATTACCCTCCCCACCGGAGTTATAAGAGAGAGTTCATAGAGGGTTTAGCTTCATGGAATGGATTGCACCCTGAGCTATAAAGATGAGCCTGAATAGGCGACTGTCTTTAATAAGACATGGTTTCGAGAGTGTTTTGACAATCTTGTCCCTCTCTCATTTTCCACCATCTACAGAAAGTCCCCTGGTTAGTGTGGAACAGAAATGTTTCATGCTAAGCACTCAGATGGTGATGTTATCTTTACTGTTCTCCCTTATCATCGTTGTGTGTTGTTGTCGTTATATTTTAAAGGGTTTTCTAGGGCTAGGTCTCAATGTGAATAATCTTAATAGTCGAGAGCAATTTTATGCCAGAGAAAGTTTTTTTTTTATGCAGGGACGTGCATGCACGTGGGCAAAGGTGGCCACGGCGCTATGGCCATGGTGCCACAAGTTCTCGGCGTGGACGCGCATGGGAGAGGTGGCCATGGCGCTATGGCCATGGCGCCAGGAGTTTTGGCGTGGATGCGGCCATGGCGCCTCGAAATCCTTGCCGCACAATTTCTCCCTTTTTTTGTTTTTTTTTTGTTTTGGGTGAGGCGGTAAGTCTCTCATCCTCCCTTTCTTCCGAGAGTCCCACTGGGACTGGGATATGTATACATATACTCATGTCTAGGTTAAACTTTTTTATCGAAGAAAGAGAGATAAAGATAGGTTTTCTCAGAGTAGTTTTCTTTTTCTTCCTGATTATCTTCTTCCCTATCATTCCCTCTATTTGTGATCTCGTTCATCATGCCATCAAAGGGAGCTACAACGCAGAGCAATAAGGTAAACTAGGGTTTTCAAGTGACCTAGTTTTATATATATATGCATGGGAAGTTTGGTGGCACCACAAGGTGTGGCGCCATGAAGGTTAGTGGCGCCACGGTGCCAGGGTTTGGCTAGGGTTGCTGGCGCCATGAATATGGCGCCATGCACAGACCCGCCAATTTTTTATTTATTTTTTTTATTTTTTTTTTGACGCGGCCTCAGCTTGGCTGAGGCCAGGCTATGGGTGGCGCCATGAATATGGCGCCATATGCACATATATGTGTATGCATGTTTTAGTGTGCCTTCGTTATTTACTCGTATGCCAAGTTAGCTATGCCATGGTTATAGTGGTGTGCGCATGCATGAATTTCTTGTGCATGTGCTCTGCTAAATATTTACGCCTAGGCATTTAGGTAATTAGAAAATACGAGTACTTACCCGACCTCCGTTTGTATGCTGTAGAGGAAGCGAAGCAATGGCGTCATTCCCGCGCTCCTTGTTACTGCTGCGCCTAGTTCTGAGGACAGGTTCTTTGATGCGTACAAATATATTGGCAAGAGGACCACTCCGCTTACTAATCGGAATAATCCAGGGGCTCGTTTTGCTCCAAGGTATAACAGCAGGACTAAGTTTCCGTCTCCAGTCGTCACGCCTGGTGAGATCATCAGGTTCTCCTTGGAACGAGACGACTATGAAGCTTCCCCTGTCGACTTCCGCGGTCCGAGAGCTCCCTTGGATCAGTGGGTCCCTTGGTTAGAATCCATGTTGAACGACAAGAAGGTGCATGATATCTTGGAAGGCGTCGGGGTTGCACATGCATTGAAAGCATCTGGGAAGTTGACAGTTCATGCCGATGTCAACGGTGTTGTGGCATTCGCTTCTCGCTGGTGTAGGTCTACGAACACCGCTGTTACAGGATATGGAGAGGTCACCATTTCCTTGGAGGCGGTATCATCTCTGTATCATCTTCCAGTACTCGGTAGCCTCCCGCAGGATCAACCGGGGTTTCTTCACGACGCTTTGATCGAGGAAATAGAGACGAAGATCAGTGAGCTTCATTTACTCAACGCTTCTGCCGATGAGAATTACACGAGATGGATTTGTCACTGGTATTCATCTGGAGGTAGAGTCGACGCTCTCAGCAATACCAAGATCATGGCTGCATTTCTCACGCTCTGGTTGTCACGAGATATATTCGAGGACGATCCTATTGGGACACTGAAGCCCTCCGTTGTTCCTTACGCAGTTTGGCTGGCGCGAGGGATGCCTTTGCCAATTGGGAGTCTGTTCCTTGGGTCTCAGTACGCACATCTAAGTGCTCTGGCTGAGAACATGTCGGGTTCTTCCACGGGTCACGTTTCATCGTTCATCAATCTCCCCTTTCTCCAGGCTTTCTTGTGGGAACACTACGTGCATTATGCTCCGCAAGGGGGTCTTCCTTCAGATTCTTTGGAGTACGCCAGGATCATGTGGTGGAGTGACAAGCGTCCCAAGGACTCAGCAAGGTTGATAGATTTTCTGGACAGAGGTGACTGTGTCTGCTTCCGTCCGTGGTGTAAGGTCTACGATGATAGAATCTATCAATTCGAAATTGCGACTGAAGGTGACGAAGTCGTTTTGCACTCCGGGTCTCGGGGTCTTGATAACTTCGCTCACTATGGGCAACAGGTGTTCATGTGCAGCAGCGTTTCCGGCTTCATTTTCGGCTTCTATCAGGGAACACTGGTGAGGCAGACGTATAACATTGATAGAGCGGCGCGATTTATGGGATTTGATCAGGACGTGCCTTTTGAACGTTCTCTCCCTCCACCTGGGGATGATCTGCGTACGTATTTGGACCCTACCCAGGATCCGGGGAGGAAAGTCGTCTTCTTGGCGGCTGGTAGGTTATTGAAGGTCACTCCCGAATATAACCTGTTCTGGGATTACACGTTGACGGTTCTAGGCAACTTTGTGAAGAAGCTGAATGCGAGCGATAAGCACACCTTCACTCTAACACCTCAGGTAATCTCCTTTCTGAATGTTCACGTACATGCTTTGCTTGTCCTGCTTATCTTAACAAGATTCCTTCCCCTGGTGGCAGATGGCGCCTCCTTCGTTGATTCAACCTAAGAAGAAGATTAAATGCAACAGGATGGATTTACCTGAGGGTTGTTTCATTGCTCCTTCCCTTGCGGTGAGTTCGTGCCCCTTCCCATCTCGAGTAAGTAGCTTTTACTTCGTGGAAGCCCCTCGCCTTATACAGATATACACCCACTCTTCCTTGGTTGATCTTCCTCCTTTGTTTCTGTAGGGTTCAATACCGGAGGGGTGTGATGGTTCCACGGAGTCCCCAGTTGGTGATGTGGGGGCGACAAAGGGGATAGATGATCCGATTGATGCAAGCATTGAGATGCGGAAGGAGGTAGGCGAGCTGATCGACGTGAATCTTGAGATGAGGAAGGAGGTAGACATCGATGTGAGTCTTGAGGTGCGGAAGGAGGTAGACGAGCTGACTTGTGCCGGTTTTGAGGCTTCTTCTCCTCTTCTTACCGAGGTTCATGACTGCACGCTCACCCAGGTGGAGCTCGTTGGAGTTTGTTGATCTTTTCTCTTTCAGATTTGTTTTCGCCTCACCAATGTCGCTTAACTATAATCCCGTCTATACAGGAACATGGGGGCGAGAGTCGTGTTGATGCCGTCTCGGAGGACATGGAGTCGTTAGAGAGTGGGGGTGACTTGGAAGACAACGCGAATACCTCTGGAGCTCTCGACGGAGTTGTTCCGGATGATCCAGGAACGACCATTCTTCAGGAACAGACTTCCGAAGACGACGTGGGCACCAGTCCTCCCGCGGTTACCGAGGAAGTTGTTTCTGATTCTGTGAAGGCGACTAACGGAGGTACGGATGTGAAGTCTCCTTACCCTGGTGCTGGGGCGGTCTTTCCTTCGTCTGTTAGTCGAGTTCGATCCGGGTACGTCTTGGTGGGCAATTTCCCAGTAGCAAGTAAGTACGAGACATTATACACCAACATTTGGAGGAGGTTCGGCCACATTGCCCATGAGAGGGAGCAGAGGTTGCTCTCCGAGTCGATAGTTGACGTTCTGCTGTCGAGGGTGTCTGAGATGGTTGCCCAATCCATCAATTCTGCAGATCCGCTTGATGTCCAAGATTGGGAGGATTCTATAGTCGTAGCTGAGTCTAAGGGTTTCAATGTGGCTTGGTTGCGAGATAGGTTCGAAAAGGCTAAGGCTCAAGGGTCTCTGGAGATCCTCCAAGAGAAAGAGAAGAAGGTAGCAGAGTTGAAAGCTGAGCTGCAGAAGGAGGAAGAGGATCTCGAACGACTAAGTCTGTCTTGCAAGGGTGGCCCTAGCAGGGTCTTGAGTGATATTCTTGATTAGGCATGCTATTTTTTTTTTTTAGTGTGGGGTTCCTTCCCTTTTCCAGTTTTTCATAGGTATTTTCTGTTGGTTGGATTGGGTTATGTTTTCTAAGGGATATTGAAATAAAACGCTTTTCTTAATTGATTTTGCTAAAATGGAAATCCTATCTGCTAACATGGAAGTCCTATCTACTGCACGCTATGATGCGCTGCTTTGGAGGAATGAAAATACAATAAACAGGAGGCTTAATGTCGTCCTTCCTTAGGGTTTTGGTGAAGACCTTGCTAGACTGAATTCGATCCCATAGCCGGTATGGCATGGGTTGAACCATGATCAGGAAAGAGTTCCTTCACCTTCTGGCTAAACCTTTCCATATATGTGTTTGCGTCCTCCCCAATCTCTTGCTTGAGGTTGAACAACCCCGCGTATTCTCCGAAACCCGGGATGGTCTCTGGGGCCTTGAGTGGGACGGTATAAGGGATGAGTTCGCCTTCTCCTCGGATCTCGTCGCTGCGTAGCTTGTCACGCACAACTCCAGACTCCTGAAGGGCTTTGACGAAGATTCTGATGGCGGTGCCGATGTCTATCACGGGCTTTCCCGGGTTTTCCTTTCGGGTAGTTTTCCAGGTGGCGAGTCCCCAGCGACTCGGTGCATGTGGGTTGTCAAATACAAGAGAGGTGGACGAAATACCTTCTTGGTTGAGGGGGCTTCCGTCGGTTTCCGAGGGCTCCGCGGGCATGATTACTGCTTCGTTGCTCTCCTGTACAAACCGTTTCATGAACTCCAGGGGGAGTGCCTCCTAGTTGTTGTAGATCCACGGGCGTCCCAGTACCATGTCGCTTTCGACTACTCCCTTAACAATGTGGAACTCCGCTATGGTTGGGATCGTGGCGATTTTGACGGGGAGGTCGATCCATCCGTAAGTCCGTACTTCGGCTCCGTCAGGACCCTTGATGATGGTTGGGGCACGGACAGCTTGACTTCGTGGGATATTGGCGGCTCTGAGAGTCTTAACTGAGATGATGTTCACCGGGGATCCTGGGTCGATGAGCGTCTTTGAGAATTCGGCATCATATACTCGAGTGGTTGTGAGGAGTCCCCAGCCTTGTATTCCGGCTTGTGGCTCTTGTTTGGATGTCGTCTGGTCGTGGACTTCCTTGAAAGGTAGGCGTTTCCCTGCTACCACCATGTTGAGCGCCGTGAACATATCTTTCCGCTGTGGTTTCGAGAGACAGAGGGTCTCACACAGCTGGTACATTATCTCATCTACCCTCTTATTCACTGGTTGTTCTGGGTGTGTGAATGCTCGAACAGGCAGAGGGTTTTGATATACTCCTTCATTCCTCAGGTGCAGTTCTCCAGACTCCACCTTGGCTTGAAAAATCCGCTTAAGGGTGAAGCAGTCCCTGGTAGAGTGAGTAGCAACCTGGTGATAACGACAATACCTGGGGCTTGCAACTTCTTCGGCTGTAGGAGGTCGCTGGGGTGTAGGAAGCGCGATTACTCCGTCCTGGATCCAAGTGTCTAGTAGCTCCAGTACCTCCTCCATGGGGAACGGGTAATCCGGTACCTCTGATCTGGCCTTCTGCCTCCGCATCTCCGGTTGTTGTGGTCCTCCTTGGTTCGTGTTTTTGTTTGGAGTTTCCGGAGTCGAATTAGCGCGTTTCGGGTGTGCCACCTCGGTGACGCCTCCTTTTCTCTTCCCTCCTTCGCTGACAGCGCCCATGGATGGCAAGTTGTTGTTGTACTGCTTGTTAACCAGCCTCCTGTCACCACGAGTGGCGCGAGTTTCTTCACTCCTGAGGGGTTTAGCTCTTTCCAGCAGAGCGGGTGCAGTGGTGGCAGATCTCTTTGCAGCTTCATGAAGTTCGGAGAAGGTCTGGAAGCGGAGGTTCTCCAAGAGGGCTCGATAAACGGGGATCATCCCGTTGATACAAAGCTCCACTAACTGCTGTTCCGTGACGTTCGGATCGTGGCAATCAAGGGCTTGAATTCAGAATCTTTTGACATATTCGTTCGGGTGTTCGCTAGGCCTCTGGAACATCCTTCCGAGGTCGGACAGCGTTATCTGCTCAGACACGAAGAAGTACTTGCGGTAGAATCACTTTAAAAGTTTTGATACACAGACTTTAAAGTTTGCTCAGATTCTTACTCTTTGCACAAACAACATGTGGGATTAGCATATTAACCCATGTAAGCTTAAACTTGTTTGAGCTGGATATGTTGTAGGTGCTGTCTACGAATTCATCAACAAGAGTTAAAAGAACACATCAAGACTCAAGGGAGAAGTTGAAGAATTCAAGAAATCAAGATACATCTGGTTAATAATTAGTTGTATATCTTTTGAATCCATATGTAAATTGGTTTTATCACTAAAATTGACAAAGGGGGAGATTGCTAGGGCATTGCCCGGTCAAACCCACTAGCGTTGGTATGTCAAGCTGGTTGTCAGTTTTAGGTGTCAAAACACAATTCTTGATTTAGCCTAATAGAGTTTAGATTTCGGAATTGGGATATAGACTAAGTAGTAGAGACCTTGAAGACGAAGATTGTGAAGACAAATAAGACATCAATTATTCTTCATCGACAAAAGGTTAGTAGGAGTTATGACTTTTATGGAAATTCTTCTATTCTACTTACTCTATCTTTCAAAATAGTCGTCTACTTTAATAGAGATACTAATATCGATTGAGATCGTGTTCTTGTCTACATAACCATGTGTTATGTTGGTATTTGTTCCCACGAATACTAAGGTTACAAGAATACATGAGAAAGATTAAATACCATTTGTCCATTGCAATGGTTTGCTTGCAAATCACTTGTTGGATATGGGAGAATCTAAATGAGCACTCTTGAGCAAGGGTCCAGTGGATTATAGTTGAGGGCGTATAACACGTCTAAGTACTGGCCCAACCCAGAACTTCCAGCGGATCCAGTTAAACCCTATTAAGAGTAACGACGTTTCCCGAACCGGTTCGTGAACAGTGAATTGGGATTTTCTTCTGAGTTCCAAAACATCAATTTGTACACGTACATGTACGTGAACCTCAGATTCGATGTATTTGGTCGTAATTTAGAAGGACGGTTTGCGAACCGGCCAAGGTGAATATTCTCTGGAATTTTCACACGGGTTAAACTCTGACTCCTTTATCTCTTAGTTGGACTTGGTTATCACGAAATATCTTCTTTAGTCCATCTAACGACTCTCAATGCGTCAATAAGATAAAGATTATCTCTGGTTTGTTGGATATCAATCTTGAAGTGTTTGTGAGCTAACAAAACACTTGGCAGATGAATGATAAAGATTTCCAATTGAGATAAATCTAGGTTTCTTTATGTGCAAGTTAAGTAACAGGTTCGTTTTACACGGGCACTTGCTAAACTTGTGGAACAAGTAACTAGTTGCTTTATTCCTATGCAACCTATCTTATTGAGTGCTATAAATAGATGTTTCTAGAATAAAAACCATAAGCATCAAACATACGTGAAGTTTCTCTATGGAATTGACCGTAAACTCTTTTCACTTCGGTGAATGCTTGTTGTGGTATAGTCATCCTCTTTTAGGTAGCAGTTCCTCTGTGGGAATTACCTAACGACTATAAAGACTTCTCTTGAGAGTTGGGAAGCACAGGTAGGAGATTGAGACCTTAGTGGTTGAAATCGGAGTAACCTATAACCTTGGTAACCTGATCACGTTCTTGTCTATTCTACGGTCCTTCTCTTCTGATATAAAGCCATTCAAGAACTGATACGTTACACACAGGTTTGAAAGGAAGCAACACATGGCTGCACTCGGTGTATTAAGACCTAGTTAGCTCCAGTTGTATAAGTTTCTTAAGTGATTCTTTTTACAATTTAGGTAGAGACTAGTTTGGCATTGATTAATTGGTTTTAAGCGTAAGCCCAATCTTGTAAGTAGATTTTCGTATGACCTGAAGCAATCCGAAGGAAGTCACTTTGTGTATGTCAAACTGATAGAGGACAGTTCAAACATACAGTTGGTAATTGAGGTTGCAAAGCCGGAATTATTAAGACAAGCCTTTTACAGCGGTTAAAGCAACTCCTAGGCCTATAACGGACGTCAGCTAGGGGAATCAAGTGCGTGACGATCTGTGGGGGATCTAGAGATGTAAGGAGTGCAACAATAGCCAGTTCGCTTGGTGGGTGGAATTGGTCTCTGTAACATCCCAGACCGAAGTCTTATAATAGGCTAGTGTTTGTAGACAGTTTGTACTGTGCGGTGTTCAATCTGGACGAGGTCCCGAGGTTTTTCTATAGGTCGTAGTTTCCTCGTTAAAAAAATCTCTGGTGTCTTGTGTGCTTTACTTTCCGCATTATATTCTCTGATTATATAATTAAAGCAAACACAAGAAGTACGTTATTAATAAACCTGATTGTTGTCCTCAATCCATCCATTGGATTTACCAAGACCCTGTCTTGCGTTGGACTGATCACTTGTGATCCAAACTCAGATTAACAGATCTGGATATTGATTTTTGAGATCGTCCAGATCTGACCATAAGACTCACGAGCCCAAACGAAAAGTTGGTAGTATTTCGGTACCCCTGCTTTTTCAGTTTGTACTGTGCGGTGTTCAATCTGGACGAGGTCCCGAGATTTTTCTACAGGTCGTAGTTTCCTCGTTAAAAAAATCTCTGGTGTCTTGTGTGCCTTACTTTCCGCATTATATTCTCTGATTATATAATTAAAGCAAACACAAGAAATACGTTATTGTTAACCTGTTTGTTGTCCCCAATCCATCCAAAGGATTTACCAAAACTCTGTCTTGCGTCGGACTGATCACTTGTGATCCAAACTCAGGTTATACATATTTAGATATTGATTTTTGAGATCGTCCAGATCTGACCATAAGTCTCACGAGCCCAAACGAAAGTTGGTAGTATTTCGGTACCCCTGCTTTTTCAATTGGTATCAGAGCCGGTGAACACATAAAAGACGTAACTGTCTGTGTTTATCGCGACTTGTGAGTTATGGAAAAAAGCTCAAACGCTTGTAACGTATTTACAAAAGCTGAAGATGATGATGCAGAAGAGACTCTGCCAGGTCTCATCATTTCAGCAAGTGAACTACTTAGTGTTCCTCCGAAAGGTATTAAGTCTATTCAAGGCTTCATCGATCTTGAAAAACAGATTGACAATATCTCTCATGACCTAGAGACATATCTTAGGAAATAAGAAGAGTCTCTGAATCGTCTAAACAAGGTCGTGGAGGAAAATACATGTGTTGAAATAGACATTGATCGACTTATTAGAGAGACTGAAGCGTTTTTTTATGAAAAACGTCAAGATCAAGTTACTATCTACAATCTTATTGTTGAGAAACCCATGAATGTAATGATTCATGATCAACTGTGTGTTCTACACATTGATGAAACTCACAAGAAGTATCTGTAAAATCATGTCCCCACAACAAGATGTATCTCATTTTGTTGAACAGGAAAACAGATCTAAAAGCTTTGCCAAAAACCGTCCTGTTGTAAAGAACTGTTTACAGTTCACACGGGCAAAGCATACGGGTTATAAATTCTTTCATAAACCCTTCTCAGAAAATAAAAAGGTATTAATTTATCTGAAGTCTGAGAAAAATACTTTCACTTTTGGAATAGAAAGAATCAAAGTTAAGAAATTCCAAAATCCCCGAGTTTCGATTAAAAACTGAAAAGAGATTCTCTCTTGGGGACGTGAAAGTATTTTATGTCTTAGTATTAAGCATAGTCTTTTCTAAGCTTGATAATAAAGGCATCATTGGAATAATTTCTCACATATTATTTTTAGGTGTAGAGCCTTGCTCCATTAGATCTCAATCAATAAAGTCAAAATACAAGAGAAAAATGTCCTAAAAAATTAACCTAGGGACTTGTCAAATACCTTATTTGACTATTACACACGTGTATCACACATGTGGAGCCTAGGAACCCTGAGAACCGATTATAAAAATAGTCCACAAGACTAGTCCGCGTCAACTGGGTTGTCCGGAACCCATGACCCGGTTCACGAACCGGCCCGACCCGATCTTTTAGATAAGATCTGTCGAGTATTCTTCTTCACCTCATTTTCTTCTTGAGGTTTTAGAGAAACTCTAATGGCGGCCTACTGCAGCTGCTGAGATCACCAAGGTTCGTGAACTGTTTTGCTCCATCTTGGTATCAAAATGAGCGGGTTGGAAAATCATTTAAGGGGTTACAAATCATTATTGCTATCTCCTTGTATTTTGGGAGAAATCATCAAGTAAGTGTTCTTAGCCACCTTATTCTTTGAAATCATGTCTAGAAGAAGTGCTAGAAACCAGGCCTCAACTAATAGGGCTCTTGATGTGAATGATAGTAATGATGAGCAAGCTGGTTGGTCATCTGATGAAGAACTATGTCTGAGACGGTTCACGAACCGTCCCGTGATCCAGGTCTGAGTATGCCTTTCATCAACGATGATGCCAGAGCTGAATATGTGGAGAGACGAAACTTCACTATTGAAAGGAAACTAGACCGAAGAACTCTTGTATCGTATCCACCATTTATGGATCATCTTGCTTAGGGTCTCATTCATGAAGGCATCTATGTCGACAATTTTCCCTTTGTTGTTCGAATGTTTTACGCCAACATGCATGAATGCAAAATGGATCAGTGTAGTTTCAAGACTCGTATTGGCAAACGAGTTTTTGAAGTTAACAAGAGTGTGATTGTTGAAATACTTCAGAGTCCTGTTTTTAGCTTCACACTTCCTCAGATAGAAGGGAGACGTCCATCTGATCACATGCTTGCTAAAGGGGTACTTGAGTTCAGTCCTCAGTGGAAAGATGGCAGGGCCCCTATCAATGGAATCAAGCATGAGCTGAAGTTTCTTGGTATTTTGGCTACACATGATCTTATTCCTGTCACCTTGAGCAAGGAAAAGTGGAACAGAGACATGTTTGAGCATATTTATCATCTTCACAAAGGGAATGGTCCAATCGATTTCTGTGATACTATCATCAGACAGATGATCAAGATCTCTGAGAACAAACATAGGAATCTCGGATTCCCCTGCTTGGTTACAGAGATCTGCAAAAGGTTCAAGGTCAGCATGTTCGAACCAAAGGGAGATGGCCCGATGCTCTTTGCTCAGAAGAGTATTGACAAGATCAAAAAATCGGGTCATATGGTGTTGAACAGGATCCTCGCATAGCACAACTTGAGGCTCGAGTCCACAGACTCCAAACCAAGTGCGATGGATATGCCCTAGTAGTTGAACTTGCACCTACCTATCTTCATCCGGGCACTGTCTCAACTATGTTTCGGATCATTAACGAGCATACCATTCCAACAAACGACGAGGATATGGAGTAATTTATTCCTTTATGCTTTTGTTTAAACTTTTTTTTTGTGTTGTGTGAACTATTTCCATTTGAACATCGTCTGTATTATCTTAATACTCTTTGATGTTTTGTTGCTTGAAGTTTAAATTTAGCATTTGTGCCGATGCTTTATTTATCCAACGTTCAAGTATACAGGAAAAATTCACAAAAGACATCATGTTAAACTTTGGCTAATTTAATTATAAACATGGTCTCATGAATCTCGGGAGAGACTCACATGACAAAGGAAACATTAACGTCGTTACAAAAGTTAAGCTTTTTCTCACGATTAAGAAACTTTTGATTGTATGGTTTTTAGGGTTTTCAGAAACTCGAAATCATATACTCTTTTCCAAAAATCTGGCAAGGGAAAGAGATTATAAACAAAGGAAAACTGGATACATTAAATTGTTTGTCCAAGTTAGGCTTTGTATGTTGTTCTTTATTGAATAACACCACATGGGGGAGAGTTCTTAAATGAGCTTGCGCTTAATAACAAATCTTTTTGGGGAGCGTGGATGTGGAATATAGAAGAAAAGTGTATCTATATTTCTCTAAAGATGAATTAACTTTGAGATCATCGTTCTGATTTCTTAGTCATGTCATCTTAAACTTGGTATGCTAGTACTTAACTTGACCTATCTCTATAGGTTTGAAACCCTAGTCTCAACTACTTTGTCATATTTTGGTGACAAATAGGGGGTAAATACATATGGTTCTTGTTCTTGTGTCTCACAACATCATGTGCTTACTTGCTGTACTTTTTCAAAGTATCAAGTAAGGGGGAGTAATTAAAAGTTAAGAAAAACCTTCGTATCAGGTATGAGTAGAATCACTTTATAAGTTTTGGTATACAAACTTTAAAGTTTGCTCATATTCTTACTTTTTGCACAAACAACATGTGGGATTAACATATTAATCCATGTAAGCTTGAGCGTACCTTTGTGGTTGTTTGAGATGGATATGTTGTAGTGTTGTCTACGTGTTTTTGAACAAGAGTTAAAAGAACACATCAAGACTCAAGGGAGAAGTTGAAGAATTCAAGAAATCAAGATACATCTGATTAATACTTAATTTTGAATCCATATGTAAATTGGTTTTTTCGTTAAAATTGACAAAGAGAGAGATTGTTAGGGCATTGTCCGGTCAAACCCACTAGCGTTGGTATGTCAAGCTAGTTATCAGTTTTAGGTGTCAAAACACAATCTTGATTTAGAATACTTGAGTTTAGATTTCGGAATTGGGATATAGACAAAGTAGTACAGACCTTGAAGACGAAGACTGTGAAGACAAAAAAGACATCAATTATTCTTCATCGACAAAAGGTTAGTAGGAGTTATGACTTTTATGGAAATTCTTCTATTCTATTTATTATATCTTTTGAAATAATCGGCTACTTTAGTAGAGATACTAATAGCGATTGAGATCGTATTCTTGTCTACATAACCATGTGTTATGTTGGTAATTGTTCCCACGAATACGAAGGTTACAAGAATGCATGAGATAGATTCGTTACCATTTTTCCATAGCAATGGTTTGCTTGCAAATCACTTGTAGGATATGGGTGAATCTAAAGGAGTACTCTTGAGCAAGAGTCCAGTGGATTATAGCTGTAGACGTAATAACACGTCTAAGTACTGGCCCAGCCCAGAACTTCCAGCGGATCCAGTTAAACCCTAATTCTGAACAACGGCGGTTCACGAACCGGTTCGTGAACAGTGACTCCGGATTTCACTCCCGAGTTCCAAAACATCAATTTGTATATGTACATGTACGTGAACCAAAGATTTGATATATCTGGCTGGAATTCAGAAGGACGGTTCCCGAACCGTCCACGTGGATATTCTCTGGAATTTCACACGGGTTAAATTCTGACTTCTTTATCTCTTAGTTGGACTTGGTTATCACGAAATATCTTTTATAGTCCATCTAACGATTCTCAATGCGTCAATAAGATAAAGATTATCTCTGGTCTGTTGGATATCAATCTTGAAGTGTTTGTGAGCTAACAAAACACTTGGCAGATAAATGATAAAGATTTCCAATTGAGATAAATCTAGGTTTCTTTGTGTGCAAGTTAAGTAACGGGTCGTTTTACACGGGCACTTGCTAAACTTGTGGAACAACTAACTAGTTGCTTTATTCCTAAGCAACCTATCTTATTGAGTGCTATAAATAGAGGTTTCTAGAACGAAAACCACAAGCATCAAGCATACGTGAAGTTTCTCTGTGGAATTGACCGTAAACTCTTTTCACTTCGGTGAATGCTTGTTGTGGTATAGTGATCATCTTTTAGGTAGCAGTTCATCTGTGGGAATTACCTAACGACTATAAAGACTTCTCTTGAGAGTTGGGAAGCACAGGTAGGAGATTGAGACCTTAGTAGTTGAAATCGGAGTGACCTGTAACCTTGGTAACCTGATCACGTTCTTGTCTATTCTACGATCCTTCTCTTCTAATATAAGTCCATTCAAGAACTGATACGTTACACACATGGTTGAAAGGAAGCAACACACGGCTGCACTCGGTGTTGTAAGACCTAGTTAGCTCCAATTGTATAAGTTTCTTAAGTGATTCTTTTTACAATTTAGGTAGAGACTAGCTTGGAATTGTTTAATAGGTTTTAAGCGTAAGCCCAATCTTGTAAGTAGATTTACGTATGACCTGGAGCAATCCGAAGGAAGTCACTTTGTGTATGTCAAACTGATAGAGGACAGATCAAACATACAATTGATAATTGAGGTTGCAAAGCCGGAATTATTGACACAATCCTTTAACAGAGGCTAAAGCAATTCCTAGGCTTGTAAAGGACGTCAGCTGGGGGAATCAAGTGTGTGACGATATGTAGGGGATCTAGAGACGTAAGGAGTGCGACAGTAGCCAGTTCGTTTGGAGGGCTAGAATTGGTCTCTGCTACATCCCAGACCAAAGTCTTATAGTAGGCTGGTATTTGTAGACAGTTTGTATTGTGCGGTGTTCAATCTGGACGAGGTCCCGAGGTTTTTCTACATGTCTTAGTTTCCTCGTTACAAAAATCTTTGGTGTCTTGTGTGCTTTACTTTCCGCATTATCTTCTCTGATTATATAATTAAAGCAAACACAAGAAGTACGTTATTTTTAACCTGATTGTTGTCCCCAATCCATCCAAAGGATTTACCAAGACTCTGTCTTGCGTCGGACTGATCACTTGTGATCCAAACTCAGGTTATACAGATTTGGATATTAATTTTTGAGATCGTCCAGATCTGACCATAAGTCTCACGAGCCCAAACGAAAAGTTGGTAGTATTTCGGTACCCCTGCTTTTTCAAGAGTTCGTGACTTGGTTCAGGAAATCATGGAGCGGAGGGCTAGAGGAAAATTAAGTGATGAAAAAGAAAAATGAGGAAGATGGAGAAGATGATGAGGAAAGTGAAGAAGAGGAGGAAAAAGAGGAATAGGTAATGGAAGAAAAGAAGTTAGAAGAACAGGGGACAGAGGAAGAGGAAAAGAAACAAGGTCAAGGTGCGGGAGACCGAGCTGAGGAAATCGAAGGAGAAACTAATGATGGTTCTGCTGGTGTAAATGATACCCAGACTATTGAAAATGAGAGTGGAAAAAGTCCAATTGCTGAGAACTGCCCCACTAAAGAAAACCTTGATGCCCCCAAGGATGCGTAGAAGACAATTCATTCCTTCTTGCATTGTTCTATTGTTTCTTCATTTCTTTATTTGGCGTAGCTTGTTGCAGTGTTTGACTTCGATTAACTTCTCGGACTGACTTGTATATTTTTTGTATTATGTAAAATTAGGTTTATGTTTTCTCGGAATGACTTGTATAT
>JAJJMA010165384.1:0-15618 GCA_023529015.1 Papaver nudicaule | reverse complement strand
AGTTGTTTCTCTTCTTGATTTTTCTGGAGTTGTACGGGAAGCTGATTTTAACAAGATTTCTGATGGATATGGAAAAATAAAGAAAGCTAAAAAGCAGAGAAGTATGATCATTTGGAAATTTATCACTGATATAGTACCATTTAGTGAAAGAATAGCCAGAGTTTTGGGTCATGCTGCTGAGAATCGCAAGATGTGCAATAGAAGTATTGAACCAATTGAACATACATTATTGGAGTGTTCCTTCTATAGAGTTGTATGGATGTCAATACTTGGTGCTGGAAGGTTTATTAACATGAGTGGTGATTCAATGCAACACTGGATTAAGAACTAGCTCTCTTTCATTCAGAAGAAGAATGAACTGTCAAGATGGCTAATCCACCAGGGGAAATCTGGAAAGTTAGGTGTTGCAGCATGTATCAGATCCCAGTGCAGGTTATATAGAGTATTCCGAATTTGAACACACTGACAGGGAAGTCAATAAGAGAAATATAGCTCTTCAGAACACTATTTTACCTGATAATCCTGATATGCATACACTCATCACTAACCATGAATTTTTCATTAACTGTGATGCATCTTTTAAACATCCTGATACATCTTGTGGTATATGACTAATCCTTTGTTCTTGCGCAGATGGATTTGAATAAGCTAGTTGCAGATATGCAAATGGAAAATAAGTGCTGAAAATGCTGAATGTCAAGCCATATGGTGTGCAGTCTTATGGGAAAGGGAGTTACAACTCCAAATCGTATGTGTTTGGATGGATGCAGGGAAGATTTTCACTAGTTTGGTTGAAGACTTGAGCTCAATCAACTGGCAGAATAGTTCCATTCTGTTAGATATCAATTTCTTGGCTATAGGGACTATCCTAATTGGTATTTCCAGTTTGTTAGTAGGAAATTAGATAAACTAGCATGTATTCTTGCCAAACATGTTAGAAAATTTAAAGTCTGTAAGTCATGTGATGTCATACCACCTCGGTTCATTACAAGAGTCATTGAGGAGGACAAGAACATTGGTTTTTCGTCAGTTTGATTAATGAAGTTTTTTTTTTTTTTGGCATCAGGGGAAAAAGTATGATCGTTTGAAATTAACCAGCTGAAGTTTCAACTAAAAGCCAAAGAAGAATTCAACAAAAAGGTTTTTTTTTTTTTTAAAAAAATTATTCGTAGTACTTGTTACAAAAATCAAGAAAACTCTTATAAAGAACGCATCGAATGGAAGTTGCTTCAGTTGAAAAAGCTAAATAAGGGGTCAAAGATAGTGAGAGACTATCAAACTGAAGTTGCTTCAGTTGAAGAAGGTAAACAAGTGGTAGAAGATAGTCAGAGATTTTTTATGAAGTCCGTTTATATGTTATAAATGAACTCCAAAGTTAAATTTTGTGAAAAGGGGCGCAATACTGTAAATCCTCATAAAAAAATAGTAAATAAACTATATTTTATTATCTAATTCTTTGCAATGACCAAACTTAGGAATGAGTTTATTCAAAACAAAACTCGGCTTTAGCAACTGCATCGACAACTTCAAAATGAATAAAAGACTCTCCTCTCCATTTGGTATACTCCTTTTGGGCTGCAGACCTGTCGCTTTTGTAGGCATCTAGAAACACCAACCTCTAACCGCTAAGGTACAATCTTGAGTCCAATCATGACTGAATTGAATTCTTGGCTTTCGGGACGTACACGACCCATCAGATTTGGATTTGTATGTAATGCCACCAAATACGTAAATCCAAAAGAGACGATCATGATCCTTATCTGCATACATGTTACATGTAGTGATATAGAGTTTGATCAATTCGGTATCTATTTTAGCTTGTTCAACTCGTTCTCCAACGACCCAGTCTCGGTGTACTTCCCATAGATGATGGAGTTGGAGTTGATGAAGAGTTTAATGATTGAGTTACTGGAAAACGGGTATTTGAAGCTCCAATTGATATATTTGGTGTTAAAGATTCTGGAGTTGATTGGGGAGATGCCGGAGAAGTAGCAAAGGTTGAAGGTTCTTTTTCTGATTTCGATTGGCTTAACTTTATTAGTATCTCATCCACGGATCGAGTTGACGGAGTAGAAGATGGAGTAGATATTGCTGAAGGTTCTTTTTTTGGATTTTGATTGGCTTAAGTTTATTAGTATCACATCTATTGATCGATTTGACGGAGTAGAAGATGGAGTAGATGATGAATGATTTGACATTATGAAAAAAATCGAGCGGAAGGAATTTTGTATACAAATCAAGAGAAGGTGTTAGTAAAACCAAGTTTGAACTTGGGTATATATAAAACATCAAAGTACAGCCGTTGGATGGACCTGAGGCATTTTCATCGACCGTTATAATTATATCGATTTCGATGGAATTAACATCGATTGATAGTCAGTCGAGTGATTTTTCATCAGATCTCGTAAAGTGGCAGAAATACCACTTTGCCAGGTCATTTTGCTCCCTTACTTGGCTCACAGTGGCCAAACATTACAAAATACAATCTTTGCAACGCCCATGCAAAGGGGCCTAAGCCTAATTTCTATCCTAGGTGTTGTCCCGCTGTATGGTACTACCATCGATAATGGTGGCCAAAGGGAGTGTTTCCCTTGCCTTTTGTGAATGATTCTTGGAAATCCTAGTGAGCTGAAAATGTTTTGCCAATTGCCAATTTGCCACCACACATAGATGTTGGTGCACGCAGCATACGCACAGTACAGCCAGGAGGAGGAATCCTATCCATCATTTCAGAAATCACCCCAACGAAGGGTACTGCATGCGCACAAGGAGACATTGTACATCATGCTTGTAATCTTTCACCTTGAGATGAAAATCTTATACAAGCACCCCTAATGACACGTTACAGCTCAGTAGGAGACAACATTGAAAGAAGCATCACGATCATCAAAATTATGCATAGAAGAAATCCTAATCCTCTTGACATTCGAAATTCGCGGGTCCCAAAATATGAACCGATAGTAGTATACTACTGTTTTGGTGTCATCATCATCGATCGTCGCTGTGTCTACAGCTTGAAAGAAGACGAAACAAATGTTCAAAGCAACGGGTCGATTCTTTTGTCTAAACAAAGAAAATTAGAAAGAAAGAAATGAGGTGGGGCCCACACATTATCGTCATCCTTGTCTTTGTTTTGTCCGGGACTTTGATCTATGAGATGACAAAATAAATGAAATACTAGTAGTATATTGTAAATTTGGTGTCATTAAGGCATCCCAAAAGAATTTAGGTATACTTTTTTAAACTACTGAGTAGTTTTAATACTATGAACTACGGAATATATATTTGCATTACTCTCGGTAGCTTGAAAAAGTATACCTAATTTTTTTTTGGTATGTCTTAATGATTAATGATGGGAGGATTGTAAACGGGTTTGAAATTTTTAACACTTCTTTTTTCATTCATTTTACAAAGGTTTTGGATAATATAACCTACCTAAATTTGGCCCCATAAAAAAATAATTCCGGTGGATTCTATATAGTAAAATCGGAAAACCCCTTATAAAAGAAGACTGTTTTACCTTTTTTCAATTAGTTGTTAATTACATGATTAAAGTCTAAACAAGATTAATTAGTCTTAATTTTCATATTAAAACAAGATTAAATTGATCAAACATTAGAATCACCCAAGTTTTTTTAACCAAAATCTTGAATGTGAACAACGCACAATCGGTCTATATATATACACTTAAGCCGATTATGCTTGGGTTCTCGAACAATCGGTGTATATTGGTACACAAATATGCCGATTGTTGTTAATCTACCCAGAAATTTAAACAAAACAATCGGTGTACCCATGCACATTTATTGGCCGATAGTTGAAATATAATCGGTGTAAATTAATGAACATAAAGGACGATTATGTGTACACAGGAGATTCATATACTTGAGCATTCTTAATCGGTGTATCTGAAAACCATCATCGAACGATTTCAAAAAATGGATTTTTCTGGAAGTCAATAATCGTTTTTGGAAAGCAATATTATAGAACGATTGCTAAACAATCGTTCGATGTATGCAGCAAGGTAAACCGATTAAGCCATAAAAACTGACAGAAATCTAAGTACACAACCCACATTCATTCACATAAACTAGCAACCAAAGTTAGCATCCTACACAAACATACCAAAGCAGTTTAAAGTCGACACAACCAAGTTAAACAATATAACGAACGACTTTTTAGTCAACATAACCAAAGTTAAACAAGTGTTTTCAAACTATTTAGAGTTTAACCATGACCACGACCTCTTCCACCACCACGACCTCCACGAGCACTACTACCACCACCTCGAGCTTTTTTAGCTGGTGGTGCTTCTTGTGTAGCCTCACCACCGCGACCACCACTACCTCTTCCACCACCACCACCACGACCTCGTTTAGGTCGTGGTTCTTGTGC
Organism: Papaver nudicaule; assembly: GCA_023529015.1. Classification (NCBI taxonomy): domain Eukaryota; kingdom Viridiplantae; phylum Streptophyta; class Magnoliopsida; order Ranunculales; family Papaveraceae; genus Papaver; species Papaver nudicaule. The sequence continues at coordinate 11,223 of JAJJMA010165384.1, read as the reverse complement.
ATCCTCATGAGCAACGCTTGTTGTGGTTTCATTCCCCCTTGTCTTGCACTTTGGCCTCTCCGGTGGTGGTTCTTGAGATTTTCCAAACAAATCTCCACGTCGTTTATTCTCCAGGTTCAACAATTGGTCAAGAGCTTTGTTCAAGATCTTCTCACTCCTTTTATCTATACCACCTTTCACAATCTCTGACTGGAACTCCTTGATCATTTTGCCGACTCGAGGTCTCTGTTTTCAATCATACAACATACACTAAGTACATATATATAATGATTAAAGTTAATAGGACACAAGTGAATACTTACATATACATCGACGGCTTCTTTTGGATCAGCAATCAACTTTTTTCAGGGCGTATGACATGAGGATGGGAACTCATCTTCAACCACTCCATATATCCAGGGAAAACCCAATCATTAGGAAAAATAAGAGCATCAAGGGTAACCAAATGCTCGCCTCTGTTGTCCCAATCAGTGGATGTACAAGAAGGTGTGTGCACAACTTCAATTGAATTATAATAGGAGATATGTTTTTCGAGATCTAATGCACCCAATCCGAACATTACCTCAATTGGTTCTTTTTGTACACCACCACATTGACGAGCTACTCTCATCGGATTGTAGAAAACATATCCGGTGGGGTGAAACAATGGACCAAAGTACCTTTGTAAGCGGCTACGAACACTCTTTCCTTCTTCTTTCCTTTTAATGTAAGGATCGATGACAACTTTCTCGACATGCAAGTTGTCCAATCGAGTCCTAATCTCAATCAAAGTTTGTTCTTGTCCCGAGGGCTTCCCATTGTACATGTATTTGCTTCCTAGATGGTCACCCTCTTCCCAATCAGGGTTCGGCTTTCGGCAAACTTTGGGAAGTGAAAATATATGAACGCCTACAAGTGAAGCATGGGAGTATAAGATACTAAGTATACTACCACAAAAAGGATGACGACAAATGAATGTACATGGATTACCTGAAGTATAGGCATACTGCCCCCAATATGATCCTTCTCCGCCCTAGAAGATTTTCTCATCTCATTCAACAAGAATGCAAGAGAAGGAGTGCCCCATGAGATCTCATTCAACCTATACAAGTCAGCCAAAAACTTCACATAGGTGGCATTCACCCGAGAACCAGATGTTTCGGGGAATATGACACTTCCCAAGATGTAGAGAATGTACGTAGTGGCTGTCGCAGTGACCCGCTTGGGATCCAACTTGCCCTCCTCATGAAGCCGCAGAGTACCCTTGAATTGGTCCCTCAGAGATTTCAATTGGAATTTCTTCGACCTTTGGTTTCCAGAAATCATCTCTGAATCGGTCTTCGCCTTGTCCCAACCCCATTTGGCTTCGGTAAATGCATAGATAAGCTTCCAGTCAAGGTCCTTGGCGAAGGCAGAGACCTCGGGTGCGCCTTCCACGTCCTTGAGGAAGTCCATGTCCTTGGTAAAGCCGATGCTCCTAACTGATTTGCCTTCAATGCTTAGACCTGTAATCTCATGAGCATCATCCGGAGTGATGCCCTTCTCGCCAAAATGGAAGTGCATAGTATCAGTCTCCGCATAATACCTCTCAACGAAGACAGAAACAAGTGATTTGTCATATCCAATGGTGGAAGTACTGGCAATGGCAGGATACAACCCCGAGTTCTTGACGATCTCGACCACTTGAGGGGCTTCACCGCAAGCTAACCACTTCTCCAATGCTTCAGGATCCTCAGGGCGTGCACCTACCCTTTCCAAGGGCCATTTGTCCATTTTTCCCGACTCCGATTGGTGTTTGAGAAGGCGTTTTGCATCTTCGTGGTCCTACAAAACATATCAATGTTTTTTAACATGAAATGGAGATACCGTGTATGAATAATGAAGAAAAAATAAACTAAATGAGATACTTACAATGGTTCTGTAGACGATATTGGCCCAACTACCCACATAGCCCCATATAACACTTGCCCTCCATCTTTAGGGTTACCGAGCTCCTCGTTGGGAAACATCTGCTCTTTGGTTGGCATGTTACTCCTCACTGGTTTCTTTTTCTTCTTTTGTTCAGCCCCCTGTTGTCCACCCTCTTGTTGAGTCCCCTGTTGTGCAACCTCTGGTTGTATCGCTTGTTGAGGCGGTACTATTTGAAGTGGTTGTATTGGTTGTTCAGGTGCTACGACAACCAATTCTTCACCCGCTGGTTGTTGAACATCACCTGCATCAGCTGGGGATTTCTCTTGTGTATCTTCAACCGCAGGTGCTGGTGTTTCAGAGATGGGTTGATCACCTGCATCAGCTGGCTCTTTCTCTTGTGTTTCTTCAACTGAAGGTGTTGTTGTTTCAGAGATGGGTTGATCGACATTAAGTTGTCTAGCAGCAGCTTTACAACTGGCCGCACTCAAAGGTGCACCACCCTCTCGACGGGAACCCAAACTAACTTGTGTGGCGGCAGGATCTGCAACATGATCTGCTCTCTTCTTCTTTACAACCTCCTTAACCTTAGACTAGGGTGTGTTGGACTTCATATTCTCCCTACAACACAAAACAAGAAACAAATAAACAGTTACACAGAAAACAATCGGCTCAAATTACATGAAATATAAACAGATTGTCAACCTAAGAAAAAAAAAACGGTTGAACTTGGTGAAAAAATAAACCGATTATATTTTCGTAGTTAAAACAATCGGCTTTTTCGAGTGTTTCTAACCAACGATTATGGAGTCACAGGAAAATCAATATTTGACTACTAAATTATCGACACACAAAATCCAAAACATAAAACAATTTTAAAATGAAGAAATAAACGGTGAACATGTTTATGAACATTAACCGATTAAATTCTGGCTCAAATCAGTCGATTTATTTACATGGACGCATTCAACGATTAAGGCTAAGAAACTTTGGGAGTTTTTAGCCTGAAAAATTAACGCAATCGGCTAAAATAAGACAACATATATAACGATGAACAACTGTTATCGGCTTACGAAACACAACATATAAAACGATTATGGTGAAATTGTTTCGTTGATTATTCATATGAAATTGTAACGATTGTGCCCTAGAATTCGAAAAGACAAATTTCTAAATTTTAGAGGGAAAAAATAATCGGTTTATCAGAAATAGAATATAGAACGATGAAAAATAATCGGTTTAACATCATATAAACATACAACGATTGTTGTTCCGCTGTAGTTTCAGAAGATGAACAAGATGAACAATCGTGGGATATTGACAATAACATAGAACGATTCTGGGAAACAGTGGGAAACTGTCGGGTTAAAAATCATCAAATTCGAGTGAAAAAACAACCAAATTTCAAATGAAATACCTCATTCGCATCACAAGTGGTGGGCTCTTCTTCTTCTTCTTCTTCTTCTTCTTCTTCTTCTTCTTCTTCTTCTTCTTCTTCTTCTTCTTTACTCGGTCTCTTCGTAATCGACGTCGATGAAGAAATTTCGTAAATTTTGTCTATATCGATTCCTGAATCTTTGAACTCTCTGGGATTCTGTCCTTTGTTCTTCTTTCGTTCCATCGCGTTTTATAGAAATTAATCGTATTTTTTTTTATAGAAATCGTTGATTAATCGACAATGTTTTGGTTTTGAAAATGAAATGAAAATGAAGTAGAAGAAGAAGAGGAAGAAGAAGAATCGGTTTATGTTTAGGAAAATGCAATTTGGTTTAAGTTTTGGGGTTTATTTAGAGAAGTTATTGTAGGGGCATTTGGGTATTTTCGCCATTTTTTAGTTGTCCCATAACCACCTCTAAAGGATAGGTATAAAATTCTATGGGGTCAAATACTCACGGCCAAATTTAGGTAGGTAATATAAATCCCAAATTTTACTATTATGGATCAGCGTGGCAAGGTATTGGTTTTTGGTCGGATATATGAACCAAGGTAATGAGCTCCTTTATTTATTGTTTTTGGACCGTATAACATAAATGGCTTTTGGACTGTCTAAGAATTAACCGCAAGGGTAGATCCCAATCAAGAAGAATGCATTATTCTTTTTGTTTTGATTGAAAACAATGGATTTGAAGGTCATAGTCTCACAGAGATTTTTACCTCTTCCATACACGAAAAAAATTCAAAAGAAAGAATTGAGTGCACATTGTACTTTAGCTGAGCGAAAGCATGCCTCTATAATAGTTTCATAAGCTATGCCTCTATAATAGTTTCATAAGCTATGCCTCTGTTGCATTGGATACCCACCACAAACCATGTATCCTGCGAGAATTCCAATGAGATGAAATCATCGTAATGTCTTGTGATAGATTTTTTTTGAAGAAAAGGACTGCATTTATATTAACTAAAGATCATTACAAGAGTGTTTACAACTTGATAGATGATTGAAGGGGAACAACCGAAAAATTAAAAAGAAAAAGAAAAACCTGAAGAAAAAACCGAGAAAGGGGAAAAGAAAAGCATGAGCTGCTTTGTGGCGTTGAAAAACTAATAAAGCGATCGATGATGATTTTCAGGGCATATGGAGCTATTTTTTTTTATCTTCAAAAGCTTGAATTACCAAATTTCATGCGGGGCTACCAATCCGGTCTTTCCTTTTTGAAGCAAGGCTATCAACGTAGTTTATATCCAGTAAAAAACATTTTTTGTTTTGAATGAATCAAATAATTTCTCGTAAATTATGGGAATTCCATGTGAATTTTTTTTATCTCCCCCCTCTTTAAGCTGTGCAAGCCAAAATTTGAAAAGCAGAAACCGGGAAGTATATAAGCTGTTGGATTTGGTAACTTTAAAATTCAGTCGTTGGATCTCAGAAATTGGGTAACAATTTTGGTTTGCGCACATTGTTTTCGTTCGCGCACATTTTATTCTCGACCGTTCTTCAGATTGATATTGGCCGTTAGATTTAATCTAACAATGAGGACTGAGATAGGTCGCGGGGTCGACTCCTGTAACTACAAATCTATATATATATATATATAAAATCTTTTTCTGGCTTTCTTTATATTCTCTGAGAACTTAACAAATGAATGAAAACTAAAATGTCACCTATAGGAATCTAATACCTGGGTTCCTCTCTTATTCTGATTTTCTACTCATTTACCATCTATAGTTGAACTTCAAACCCTCATTTCCACTCCAACAAAAATTTCAGATATCATTTAAGATTTGAAGGTAATAGTTTACGATTGTAATTATATTAGTTTCAAATGTTGTTAATGCATAGTGTAAACATGTAACCATTAATCTTCTCCGACCATGAAGAATTCTGAACTGATTTATATGGTTTGGGTAATACTTCAATAGTGCAGTCTAACTGTTCGTAGAAATACCTAAGAGACATATGAGTCCAAATTATAGTAGCAGATATTTGTTACGTTTTTTTGTCGTATCTAATCAGACGCTTCTTTGTGCATAGGTAACTGCTGAAGTAATATCATTCCAAGATGATTCAAAATTGTTGAAACTATTCGTGTTGGAATGCTTACGTTCTTAACTTTATATAATGAAATGTAGAAGAGATTAATGGTCTTTAACGAATAAAACGTCTTCAGTTATACTCAGATTCATGTGTCAGCACGTATGTGGTACTCTAATGTACAAAGAATCGCACTTTAAGCTACAATTAAACCCGGATTTGTTATTTGCTTGATATCATGCTAAGCAAAATGTTCGACGGAACGAAAGCATATTCAAAACTCAGCGTTCAACGTGCAATGCACGTGCACTCAACTTGTAGAAGTAGCTTAGCAGAACCAGATAATTTTTCGTAAATTTTGATAATCCAATATTTTTTTTTCCATGGCAAATGTAAATTTTGTAGAAAAAGCTTATTAGAAATAAGAGAAAAACAATCCAAAAATGGTTCGAGTCTCAAACCATTCTTGGATTGTTTAACAAAGAATTAACCCGAACACCACCGAATGATAATCCCATGTTATACCAGTTATGCTATTGCTATTTTTTTGTATTGGCTTACATAAATCGTGGTCATGAAATGATCAACAACACGATAGTTCACGCTTAGAGCAAGCACTGTGGTTCTCTTTTTGGATGAATAGTAAGTTACTTTTCTACATTATAGGTAAATATCCCACAAGATTTCAAAACTGTAATTACATATGTGACAAGTTTTGGGTAGCTTTTACCAGGCGATTACTCACTAGCCGCACCAAGCAGTTAGTGAGTAAGTGCCAGCGGTTAGTAAGTAGCCATCCAAATATGGGCGCGTGTTGAGTAACAACCTTCTTCTTCTTCTTCTTCTTTTTTTTTTAAACCACACTTTAAATTTCGGGATCTCGGGATCTAGTAACCGACCCCTAGTTACTAGACGCCCCACAACCATAATAGTTTTGATTTTTTTTTTTTTTGACCCATAACCTAGTTACTACATTTTAAGCACCATAGTGCTTGCTCTTAGTATATGTCATATGTTAGATGTTGGTCGCAATATTACCAGTATCCAGAGAGTAATGTCGCTTGGTGTCGGTATCTACAAATAAAACTCGAACACTGGGCAGGTAAATTTGTATGGTGTTGACATTCACACAAAAATTCCAGATCTGATAGTGTCTAAATCCTACCTAAATTTGGCCCCATGAATGAGTATTTGGCCCCATGAAAAAATAATTCCGGCGGATGTTATATAGTAAAATCGGAAAACCCCTTATAAAAGAAGATTGTTTTACCCTTTCTCAATTAGTTGATTAGTTAGTTAATTCTGTTTATAGTTAAGTTAGTTTGATTAAAGGTAAGCTATATAGTTAGTAGAAAATCATTTGAGTGTGTTTATAGTTGTAGAGAAGAAAGAGAAAAAGGTGGGAAAACTTTGAAAAACTAGGGTTTTGTGAAAATGGTGAAAGAATATACCGATGATGAAGCCTCTAGTAGTGATGAAGATGTTGATGAATCACTAAACGAGTTTGATCTTGATTATGTGAGGGAGCAAGAATACATTCTCAACCAAAACCTACGTGAGGAGATCGATAGGGAGCGAAATGATGATTATTACCGTGAAGTTCCTCCCAATAATGAGGTATACGTGTTAAGCAAATCGAATGATGTTTGTCTAGCTTGAAATGCAGCTTGAAATCTTGTTTGAATGGAAAAAAGATCAAATTTTTTCCACGGGTTTTGCCTTCGTAACCCAGAATCGTTGTATCATCAATAGGTTATCCAACGATTGTTCTTCAGTAGTAAATCGGTTGACTTTGTGCATTATAGACAACGATTCTGGCTTTTTAATGGAAGCTTGGTTTGCAGCACCAGAATCGGCTTTTGATATCCTATCCAACCGCCGATTAAAACATTGATATTTTCTTCAAGAAAATGATCAAGTTATTAATCGGTGGTTGTTGGCAAACACATAAGCCGATTGTAGAGTACAGGAGACCTTCATTTTCGTCGAACTTTACTCGGCTCATATTCGTATGTGTCGATTGTAGAGTACATGAGACCTTCAATCTCTTCGTAACTCTAGTCGGCTCATATTAAGTTTAGTATTTGCCGATTGTTTTTTAATCGGTGCTTATTATTGTATTTATGAGACGATTTTGGTATCTAACTTCCTTCTCCAATTTTGTAGATTGTTGTAGCGCTCGAAGATCAACCCGAAACCGTGTCTAAGCTACTGCCTGATACTTCTGCCCACTATCAAACTGACTTGGTATGCAACAACATAATCTTGATTTTTCATCCACCATTTGAAAACAATTTATATAGTATAGTGATCTAATTGGCTTTTGGTTTTCTCCGTGAAGACATGGAACACTAAGGAGGAAGCAAAGGCTTGGTTCGTAGACAAAGGCAAGGAGCTGAACAAGGTCTAGTGTTTGGAAAACGTTCAAACATAAATCGTTTGGAAATTGTTTGCGGTCGAAGTGGCGCCCCAACAAGTCATTGGAGCAAGTCTAAACCATATGAGAAAAAAGTTCAAGTGTGAGTATAAATGTAAATCAAGGAAGTGTCATTTCCCATTCAAGATCGTAGTAGGTCACAGCCGTTTAAGAGGGTATTTCCTACGTAGGGTTGAGAACGGTCATCACAACCATGATACTCCTCATTATCTTATTGGACACTCTTCCGTTTGTGGGTTGAAACCCCATGAGAAGGAAAAGGTGAGGTCGATGATTTCAAGCCGGCCAATCGATATCCTAAGGGCGATAAAGGTGGATGATCCAGGGAACTTGTCTATTTTGAGGCAAATTTACACTGACAGAGCCGCACAAAGGAAAGGGTCATGGAATGGTAGAGCGATTATGGAACAATGTGAATGGCTAGTCGAGAAACACAACTACACAATGAGGAAGCAAGTCATTAATGACAAAGTGCAATGTATTTTCTTGGCACATCCGGATATGATCGAATTGGCTCGATGCTTCTATCCAATTTTGTTCATTGATTGTACTTATAAGACGAATAAGTACAATATGCCATTGATGAACGTTACTTGCCACACATCGGATAAACAAACTTTCACAATAGGTTAAAATTAAAAAAAAAAAAAAAAACTTTCACGATAGGTTGGGGTTTTATGGATAAGGAGAACAAAGTGAGTTATGAATGGTTTTTAGAAACTTTGAAGGATCTTTACTTACCTGATCAATCTCCAAAGATTATAATAACGGATAAGGATAAAGCACTAATGAACGCCATAGAGGTTGTTTTCCCGGAAGCTCAACATTTTCTTTGTACATGACACATACAATGCAATATCAAGACGAATTGTAGGCATCATATTCAAAATCCTAAGAAACCTAGAGGCATTCAGCGTGACATATTAGAAGAAGAGCGTGTTAGCAAACTAACGGAGGAACAAAAAGCTGAAGAGAAGAAGAAAGCCGATGCCGAATATATTAAGAATGGAATTAATGGTTGGAGTTTCGACGTGATTGGGATAAAGTGGTACATTCGATGACTATTGCAGAGTATGAATGCATGTTGGCGCCTTCATATCTACTTGGAGTGAGGTTGCCAAAAAGGCGGTGGATTATTGCACGAAACAATTGTTGGGGCCTTACAAACAAAAATTTGTGTATGCGTATACCTACCAATATAAGCACTACAAGAATGAGGCAACAAGTGTAGCGGAGGGATGTCATGGCCGTTTGAAAAAGCTACTTCATGGGTGTGTTAACAATGTGGTTACGGTTCAACAAGCTATCCATGTCTACACAAATGATGATATCACTAAGATCAAGTGGCACATGGAAGAGAGCAGGAGCAAGAGCATGAAGATTTACGAGAAAGAGAAATGCGAAGACTGGTACAAGCTTAAAGGTATTCTCTATAGGGTATCGCATTGAGCAATAAGGTATATGATGAAAGATTTGGCGTACTACATGAAGTACGAGGCAAAAGGGCGTAAAAGATGTAGGGTGCATGTTCATGTTTGACAATGACGGCCCTTGGACTCCCTTGTCGCCACATGATTGCTAATTACCCCGGGGAAATACCACTTGAGGCCATTGATCCGTTTTGGAGGCAACTCTCTTTCACACCTAATCCAATTGCGGCTCCCGAGAATCACTCTCTTCTAGATTTGGAAATTATGAAAGCCATGGTCGCAACTACCCCAACAAGAACAAGGTGCAACAACAATATTTGATACACGATTTGGTGTTAGGGCATTGTCCGGTCAAACCCACTAGCGTTGGTATGTCAAGCTAGTTGTCAGTTTTAGGTGTCAATATAGTAAACAACCTACACCGATAATCAGACAATCTCATAATAATCGGTGGAAATATCATATACAGTAAACCGATTACACTACGTATTAAGCCACGTAACTGGGCTGATGAGGTCATTAATAATCGGTTCATATATATGACTACATCTAACGTGTAGTCTTCTTAAAAAAACATAATCGTTCAATCTATAGTGAGTTATCCACCGATTATTAACCTACGTAACTTGCATGAAATTTTATATGTAGAATCGGTTTATATGTGATAAAACAGAAAACGATTATTGCTAGTGAAGATGAACAATCGTTGGATCTGTTGTTTCGGATCCGCCGATTCTGGTATTATTAGCCGAAAAAATTGCCAAAAAAATAGGCTTTTATGCCACCAAATCACGTATTATAAGCAAATAAGACACTAGAAACGATAGAGATTAGATAACATACCTTTGACGAAATTTCCGGCTTGAATCTCGAGCGGGCGGATTGAAATTATTATTATTATTATTTTTTTTTTTGAGAGTGAAATGAGAGTGCTAGGATTTTGGTTTTGGAAAGTTTTTGGATTTAAATATTTTATGGTTTTTGGATTAAGGTTAAATTTACTATTTGGGGGTGGGATTAGTTAGTAGAATTAATTAGTAGTGAAGGGTAAAATAGTATATTCCTCAATTCTTAGACATCCCATAGCAACCATCTCTGGATAGTTTAAATTTCCATGAGGCCAAATACTCCTTCATAGGGCCAATTTAGGGAGGGTCTAAATCCCAAAATGCTTCACGAGAGGCCTTTCCAACGGGCAATAATAGTGGGTTGAGCTCGCGGGACCGAGGTATTGCGAGAATTTGGACTTGTTTCGTCATCCCCCACAGTGAATTAACGTGACAGCATGCATTGCATACAAGTAGCAGAAGGATTTGGTCAAAAGCAGTGTATACTATAAGACCCCTACCCACCAACATAAGAGCAAATACTGGCGGTGAATTTAAAATGAGACGGTAGGCCTATGTAAATCAATGTGATGACAAAATAGGCATCCAGAAGAATCCAAATGATGTTTTGAGTGAAAGAATAAAGTTTTGTTATAGATCAACAAAAACGGCTATATTCTTACAGAAAGATTAAAAGCCATTTAATCTTTTGATTTCTGAGGTACGATCAAAGAGTGGCAGTCGGCAGAGTGCCGTTGTTCACTAGAAAGTATTTGATCCAAGGAATAAAATTTAGTGCGACGTGATTCCATAGACAAAAACAGAACATTTTAGTACATGGGTAAAAAATTATGTAGTGCACGGATAAATGTCTGAACCACAAGAATCGTTGCCAAAGAAAAGCTGGTACAAGATATTCATTTGTGCATTTTTACACAGGGCCTCCCTTGATGCATTAAGAGTGTGAAATTGCAACAGGTTGTCTATAATATGATGCAGCACAATATTGTACTCTATTGGCATTCTCGAAAATTCTACTTGGCATGCTAAGTTGATTATACAATTACAAGGCATGCCCTACAGGATTTTGCAGAGCGCTGTGCTTATAAGTTTCCCAAATAACACAGATAGTATCCAACCATATCCTGCATTACCAAGCAGGTAGGGTTT
>JAJJMA010165383.1:465-11375 GCA_023529015.1 Papaver nudicaule | reverse complement strand
TACATCCCAGACCGAAGTCTTATAGTAGGCTAGCGTTTGTAGTCAGTTTGTACTGGGCGGTGTTCAATCTGGACGAGGTCCCGAGGTTTTTCTGCAAGGTAGTTTCCTCGTTAAAAAAATCTCTGGTGTCTTGTGTGCTTTTACTTTCCGCATTATATCTCTGATTATATAATTAAAGCACCAAGTAGTACGTTATTCAATAATTGTAGAGTTTACTCCAAAGTCCCAACTTTGTCGAGTTGATCCCCAAGATCACAACTCCAGTTATTAGAGTTTGGATATTGATTTTTTGAGATCGTCCAAACTTAAACCATAAGACTCACGAGCCCAAACGAAAAGTTGGTCGTATTTCAGTACCCCTCCTTTTTCAGTTTTTCTTCGTGGGTGACTTAATATCATCATCCTTTGGAATGTTCCCACCTATAGGTGAAGGTGGCTTCGGTATCTTCGTTGGTTTAGGTGGTGGTTGAGAAGAGCTTCCTTCACCGGCTTGAGTTTGTTCTTCAATTTCTTCTTGTTGATTTTCTTCAGAATTTCTAGAATGCTTTACGTAGTTGGTGGAACCACTGCTGAAAAGACAAGGGTACCGAGTACACCACCAATCTTTTACTTTAGTCCACCTATAAGTCAAACCTTGAACGGTTCATGTAATCAAGAACTCAAGAACAAGATCTCTTTCGTCACTTATTGATTCACACAAGGGAGTCAATACAAGATCCGAAAGGCTATGTTAACAACAAAGTACGATACTTTAGTTATAAATGACAAGTCAAATATAATGCGGAAATAAAGTAAAGTACACACAAGAATTTTGTTAACGAGGAAACTACAAACTCGTAGAAAAACCCCGGGACCTAGTCCAGTTTGAATACTCTCAAGAATTAAGCCGCCAACACACCCACTCTCAGACTTCGGACTAGATGGTGCAGACAATATGACCCTAATACGACTATTAGTCACAAAGATTTCCCCTAAGTATTCCTACGCCTCCAACCACAGCAAGATGGTCACGCACATGTACTCCCCTACGGAAACTGACGTCCTTTACTGTCTTACGCAAGAGTTGCCTCACAGCCCGTCGCGAGACTATCGCTACCCGACTTCCAATCGGACGATTACAACCTTGTGGACAACAACCAAATAGCGGCAGCTCACGTCGCTAGATGATGTCCTTGGAAACTAACATATATTTCATCGAAGTCGTTTTACACCAAGAGTGAGGATATTTAAGTTTACTTGGTAATAAACCCCTCGAGATATCGATCAAGGTTTCAAAATCAAAACTCCCGAAATAGCAACCTTGTCGTCCCAGTTGGAATCAAGCAAATAGCTGGAGCAAGTACAATATGATATGACCGTGAAGAACAGTGTACCTGCAAGAATAAATCCAATAACAATAATCTTGATTCCACTCAATATCTATATTTTAGGCACACAAACCGAAAGCGGCCTGCTGACAAATTCAGGTTAATAGATAAAGAGTATGTTCTAATCACAACGATCTTGAAGGACCATAGAATAAACAAGATCGCAAGGTTTGATAACCGTGATAGAACAGAACACAAGTACAATATAAAGAAGACTAGTAAACATAAAATAGTTTCCCGTAAGAGGTACTTCTAGGCTTCTTGATCCCTAAGAGAAGACTTGCACTAATCCAGACCGAAAGCAAAAGCTTAAAGGTAACTGAAAGGAAAAGTGAATAAACACAAGCTATCAATTCCGAAGAAGAGCTTGGTAGAGGGACAAAGCTTTCAGGAGAGATACCACTCCTATTTATATTGACTAAGGCTTAGCTTTGAAATGAGGCTAACTTAATTTCAGAAACTCATTAAAGCACATTTCTATATATGTTCCAAAATACCTCTCTTAGACTCGTATCATTTAATGGGGTTTAATACTATAACATTTACATTAAAGAATCAATAAATGTTTGGTCAAGAGTAATCAAAGCAAATAATACTCATAAGGTATATTTGGATATTTCATTTAATTCGAAATATGGTGCTTACCAAATATGCTCCCTGGGAAAGAGCTCAATTCGAAAACGTGTCATTTTGTTTCGAAAATCTCCTTAAGATATTATTACTTCCAAATGTCGTCATCAGCTTTGATAATGTCGACATCACTTCATAGGCTTTGCTAGACGGGCCAGAACGATCCTAGGTGGAAGTGGGATCTGGTCCAACGTGGCTCAACGTTCCGCATAAACATATCATAGCATACGAGGACAAGCCTTGTGTGTTAATCTTAAGTGAACACGTAGGTTCAATGGACATTCCGAATCGTACAAAAAGATATACCAATAAAGTACGGTGCATGATTCATCGAGCAATAGCAAAATGTTGAATCTCCTGAATTCTCGATTCCAATATAGATGATCACATTAATGATCCTAAATTCGAGAATGGAAAAATATAGAGGATATGGTGGTGGTGGAGAAAAGAGAGAGGTAGGAGAAGATAAGGGGATTTTTTGATGTTTTGATTTATTTTTTTTTGTGCGGGGATTAAGTATTTAAGTTGGGGGTGGGGGGGAATTATTAGAAAAATAATTTTTGAAAGCTGATTCTGGGGCTTCAAAAAAATTGAAGCCCTCTGATAACTGGTCTCCCAAAAGTAATTTTGTTCTCCCCCTATGTAAAATTTTAATTAATACCAAAATTACCCTTTATGTTTAGTGTGAAGACGTAAATTAACTTAAGTAAACCAACCTGATAATCAGTGATTAACCAAAACATGATTAACAAACTTACTTAAAAAAAAAAACTTAATCAAAAACTGTTTTAGTTGAAAATCAAGTGAAGAAGAAGAAGAAGAGAGAAAAAAAAACCTAACTTTTTTTCTAAAAACCCAAACTTGATTCACTCAACCAAAATGAGTGAATCAAGCACCCAAATGGAGGTAGAGGTATCTCCTTCCATTGACGACATCTTCATTGAAAAAATCATCGAAGGAAATGAAGGATTATACAGTTTCTTCAATGGCAAAAAGTTTGTAAGCACAAGTGAAGAGTTTCTCGACGAATACGACGTCGATCCTGCTGATTACCCAAACCTGAATGTACCCAATGTAGAAGAACCTCAAGAAAACAATCAGGTATGCTTTATTTCACTCAAGACAGTTGAAATCAGGTAAAAAATGTGATTTTTGTGAGTTCCAGAAGGAACTTACGGCTTGGAATAGCAGCCGTAACTTAGACTTACGGTTGAATGTTCTTCAGATCCGAGCCGTAAGTCTAGAATTTGGGGATTTTTATGGCCGTACATCAAGTTACGGCTATGACCGACGTGATATTACCAGGCGTAAGTCTGTGCATGGGAATATTCAATGCCCATACTTACGACTTGAATTTTTTACTTACGGCCCATAAGCTTGTGAGCACCAATTTTTTGAGCCATACTTACGCCTTAATTATTTTTGACCTTAGTGGCCGTAAGTGAGGTTACGGCTACTGAATACAAAATATTATGAGCCGTAACTATTCCTATCTGACTCCTGTCTGTTAGTATTATTTTGAATTTTACTTACGGCTTGTTATGAAAGTATCGGTTATAGCCGTAACTAGACTTACGTCTTATGTTCTCAGATGTAAGTTTGCAATGGTGACTAATTTAACACCTTTTTTTATGTTGTGTAGGTTGTGCCACTAATAGTTCCATCGATAATCAACCACCGGCTTCTAGTGTTTGGCATGACACTACCGCTCACTATGCACCTCATGTCCGAACATTTGTAAGCGTACCCTCTTATGTATATGAATGCGTGTTTTTAAATATTATTCCAAACGGTTTGATCTCTAATTTGTTTATTGGGTTTAATGTAGACATGGTCGGAAAAGGAAGAAGTCGTCCAATGGGCTAAAGCACATGCTAAAAAGAAGATGTGCATGATAGTGAAAGGAAGTAATGTGACCTATAACCGTTTTCAATTGTTGTGCGAGTGTAGTGGATTGTATAAGAGTCATGCAAAAAAAGGCACCGTGCGGAAGCTTAAGAAGATTAATAGAAAGACCCCAAAAACCTTCACAAGGAAAACGGGTTGTCCTTTTAGAGTCCAATTTGCTCTAAACAAGGAAAGTGGGTTATGGTTTTTGAAGACGGTGATAAGCGGTTGTCACAACCACGATCCTCCCGAGAGTTTTTATAAACATGATTTAGCTACAAGGTTAACTCCCGATGAAAGATCTTTGGTGGAAGGGATGTACGAAAGAAATATACCTCCTCGTGATATTCTTGGCAACCTCCAACATGTAAAACCGGAAAATTGTTCGAATTTGAGAACAATTTACAACGCCACCTCTAAAGCAAAGAGAATCAAATGGCAAGGTAGGTCCGATATTCAACAAAAACTTTTTGAAGCTTTGAAAGACAAATTCACTTGTTACTTCGAGGAGGACGCGGACCACAAAGTGACCCACATGTTTGTTGCTCATCCGGAATTCATAAAATTGGCCCGGTGCAATCACCAAGTTCTATTGTTAGATTGTACTTACAAGACCAATAAGTATTGTCTACCTCTTTTGCATTTTGTTGGTCAAACATCTACAAAGCAACCTTTTACCATCGGCTTTTGTTATATGATGGACGAGACCGAGGAAAGCTATGTTTGGGCATTGCAACAATTGAAGTATATATACCATGAAGATCATTATCCGGGTGTCATCATTACCGACAAAGAGCAAGCCTTAATGAATGCGATCAATAGTGTTTTTTCGGATGCTTACAACATGCTTTGCACTTTTCACGCATGGAATAGCGTACAAGTAAAGTGCAAGCCTCTTATCACACCAACAATGAAAGAAGAGTACATCAAAGCTAAGAAACTACCGGAAGCGAAAATGAAAGAAAGGTTAGAGGAGTTGAAAAAATTGGAAGAGTTCAACAAAGATGAATGGGCAAAACTCTTGGTACAATGGGATGATATAGTTTGGGCACTCACAATCAAGGAATATGAAGAGAAGGCAAGTGAGATGTTGAGCTATTGGAGTCGTATCCCCGAAGTTAAAAGGTACTTGGAGGAGGAATGGTTTGTCCCTCATAGGCATCGGTTTGTCGCGGCTTTCACCAATCAACGCAAGCACTACAAGAACCAAGCAACAAGTTTCGTGGAGTCCTGTCACGGCCGGTTCAAAAAAAATCTTTTAAATGGTGATGGTGGATTTGTTAAGCTTTACAATGCCATGAAAAGGTATTTTAAAGCTAATCTAGATACGATTAAGGGAGCTTTTGAACATAATCGAATGAATATGCACACCAACTACCTTAACGAACCTTGTCTCGAAGGAATCACCCATTTTGTGTCCCATTGGGCTATCGAGGAAGTCATGAAGGAACGAGAGAAATTCCGTAATGGTGAATTCGACCCCAATGTGTGTATTTGTCCCAACATGTCATCCATGGGACTCCCATGTTTCCATAGATTTGCGACTTTCATGGATGGTGTGGTCCCAATTGGCGAGATCGATCCATTTTGGAGGCAACTTTCATTCCAAGAACAAGTCTTCGACGACGATTTTTGGGGAGAGTTTAATGAGACATATGAATATGAAGCAACGAGGGAGTATTGGAAGGACATTAATGTGGGACAAAGGAAATCTTGGTGCGCACGGTTTCGAAAATGGGCTCATGCACACACTAGATGTGATCTTTTTGAACCGGATAAAAAGAAGGACGGTAGGGGTAGGCCTAACACCAAGGTTACAAAGAGAGTTGCTCGTGCGAATGCAAGAGAGAGAAATATTGCGTCAAAGACAAGAGACCCCTCGGGCTTTGAGTTGATGAAGCAACGAGAGAGTGAAGACTTCGAGATGATGAAGAACTTGGAGGAGGTAAATGGTTTAGACGACATGGAATGCACCCTTCAAGCATTTGTCAACAAAAAGAAACGTAAACGACCTCCAACGGAAAAAGCTTCAACAAGTCGTCAACCCAATGTGAAGGAGATTCCAACGGTTGCCACTCCAACAAAAGGGAATGTGAAGGATAAAGATGTGATGGGCAAAGGCAAGGGTGTGGCAACATCCCCCGAACAAACAATAGTAAGGCTACCAATCAAAGTTTTTAAGAGGAGAAGCACCCCGGTAGTGAAGAAGAGGAACACCCCGGATGTGGTTGTTCAAGAGCTTGACAATATGAGGGTTTTTAAGCATAGAAAGGATGTACGTCGCGAACCTTGTGGAATGTATAGAACCCCTTTAGATGAACTTGGAAACATCCATAGGCCTTACCACATGATTTATTATAAGTGGATGGAGCAACTTCCCTCTATAATTCATGACTACATAATCTCCATGGAAGATGTAGAGGGCGATGGAAATTGTGGTTATCATGTTACATCGGAACAACTAGGACCCTTTCCCGGGGTGAACCAACCCACCTATGTTAGGATGTTGTTGCATGCAAGATTAAATAGAGAGCCGGATGTTTACTATGGTTTGTTGTCGGGTGATGGTGACGACAATGATAGACTAGAGGCAATGAATATGAGACTCATCGGGAGAGGTGATCTAATGTTAAGTGGAAATTGGATGGCATTTCCGGAATGCGGGCACCTAATTGCCGATGAATTCAAATGCGTTGTTCACTACTTCTCCCGTGGTGGTAATAATACGTACACTCCCCAATATCCGAGGTATAGTATAGTGGATGGAGATCTTGGCAAGCCTAGACGTCTTGTGATTGCACAAATTGGAGGCAATCATTTCATAGGGCTTAAGTTAGAAGTTGGTTGTCTGTTACCACCGTTGTCCCCTACAACGATGAACAAAGAGATAGCTAGGGAATGGTGTGGACAATACGAGCTTGAAATGAACACTTGGGATGCAATGTTATCGTCGCAAAGAGCCCAACAACCACAAGAACCGTTGAGAGATTTGACCGGTGAAGAAGCTTGAAGATGTTGGTGAATATGTCAATATTCTAAGGAATGTCAATCTTTTTGTTGGTGATACATGGGTGACACATGTTTTTTGTTGTTCCTTTTGTTGAATCACGATGAATGTATTTTGGATTATAGAAATATTTTGGCAAAAACTTGATGTTTTGAAGTTATGTTTTATGAAATTCAATACTTACGGCTGTAATTTGGATGTCGTAAGTTCTATTACGGCTATATCCTAGTGACCCATTGAAGATGTAACTTAACTTACGGCTGCTACAAGGGTAACTGCAGTAGCCGTAACTACTCCTGTCCGACCAAAAAAATTTTTTATGCAACATACATTTTCCATCAAATAAATGCTTTTTTAACTCTTACATAGATGCCTTACATATTATTTGTTACCACCATCACGACTTACTTATATCAAGTCACCATTGCTACCGTGAAGATTTACAAAAAACTTCCTACATTGCCTATAATGAGCTTCATATTTGAACTCCTTTTCGTGCAATCGACGCCATTCCGTTAGAGCCCTCTTGACAATGTCTTCATCGGTTTCACCCTCAAAACGACAACATCGGTTGATAAATGCCACTAGTTTCATGAATTCACGAACCCGTCTTTGAATTTTAAACCATCGACACATAAGCGCATATTTTGTCTGTGTCATTGGGTTTTTGGTTTCTGTCCAAAAATCAGCAGTAATGTCCCACCAGGTATCCGGAGGCAAGCCGCACTCCAAGTTTCCTTTGAAAGCCCGAAATTGCTCCTTCGACGGATAGTAAATGATGTAGTTTGCGCAAAGACAAAAATCTTCCTTCTCTGTAAACTTTGAACCAGCAACAGGTCGGTGAGCCATTTTCATATTACTAAATTAGAGTAAAGAGATAAAGGTTAGTATGAACAAAAGAAAAGAGACTTTGGAAGAGTTTGTTTTTGGAATGTGAGGATTTTCTGAATTAATGGTTGGGTTTTATAGGAAAACAATGCCCAAAGGCTCTAAATTTTTCAAAAAAGAGTCGTTGAGCATCTCAACGGCTCTTTACAATTACTTTAATACATTACCATTCAAAAATTCAAAATTTAAATTTTCACTTACGGCTGCAAACGATACAGTATTACCAGACGTAGAAAACTTACGGGTACCAATAACCTATCTACGGCTACTAACTTTGCGACACCAGGTTCACTGAACTTTACCAGACTTACGGCCACTAACTGACATTCACACCATGACGTAAGTCGTTTACGGCTACTTACATGCATTAGGACGTTGTCGTAAGTCACTTACGGCCTGGAACCTGAAATCGTTGGCAGACGTAAGTCTACCTGAAAACACAAATACCTTTTCCTGTTAACAAGAAAACATGAATAATCAAACAAACACCAAATAATCCATTAACAAATAAAAACATCCATCCATAAACTAAAGATCAAACATCCATAAACTAAAGATCAAACATCCATAAACTAAAGTATCCCTAATATCCAAACAAGCTAAAATAACATCCAAATTCGTAACACAAGTTTTTCACTCATAAGCCTTTTGTTTGTTTTTTGCAGCACGGCCTTTTGCTCCAGCTCGACCCCCAAGAGTGCGCGGACCATCACCAGGAGCACGACTACCACTTGGTTCACCAATGCGAGGACCACCACCTCGAGTACGACGTACTTGAATAGCCTCTTCCACAATATCTTCATCTTCTTCAGTTTCTTTATCCGAAACTTGAAGAGGCTGGCGAGAAGATGAGGATTCACGCGATCTCTTGGTACCCCTATCGAGGTCTTGAAAAAGCAAATCCCCTTTCGGTGTAAGGTCATGAATTCCTTCGATTTGGTTCTTAAGGACTACCTGTTTACTGGTGCTCATTGTTTTGCCACTAGAGATGTGGGCACACATACTCTTTACCAACATTGCCACTCGTTCTTGCTGCAAATAACATAAGCAGGATTAGTTTATGACCAATGAAAACTACGATGAAATAACTATGATGAATTTATAATGTGCATACCCCAATTTTGGCCATTTTACTCAACAACTCCAACGATTTCTTGGCCTTCGCTTCAACGGCCTTCTTGAGTTTGGCTTTCTCTTGTTCGATCCATCGGATTGCTTCCGGATCGTGTTGATCACATAAGGATGAACCCAAGAGTGGAACCATGGCAAATAATCTTTTGTGGTATCTTTTGTGCCCAATCCAGGAATCAACTCGGCCATTTGGATGTTGTATTGTGGTTCGTGACGATTGTTCCATACAGTGACAGATGGAGTTGGAGAATAGATAGTCTTGATGTAGCTGTTGTCAATTTTAGTACCATCGGATTGCAATTTGAAGTTCTCATAATGAACAACACTCTGAACAAAACCAATTTGACGGAGACATCGCCTAGGATTAGTCATCACAAACCCATGAGGATGATAGATATGCCCGTTGTAGGTAGCAAGTCTTGGTAGCTGACGATTGTCTTCCCCCGTCTCCGGGTCTATACGCATGTAAGGATCAAATACCACTTGGGATGCATCTAAGGCGTCTAACTGTTCCCTCAACCACTCTATCTTCTGATGCTTCTTTCTTACTTGGTTTTGTTTGAAGGGATACTTCATACCAGTCAGGCGATCGTCATTAGGATCATCGTCCTCATCATCCTCATCGTCCTCATCATCCCCATCAACCTCAGGAACCTTGTCCTTCTTCCAGTATCGGTTCAATTTTGGCCGTATCTTAAGTGTTGGAAAATGGTCATAAAACCATGACTGAAATTGAAAACATAACGTTGGGTACAAATCAAATGAAAATGAACGTAACATATTACGATAAAATGAAGATGGGAATCAAAAATTACCTGTAAAATACCAACATTTCCAGCAATGTTGCTAGCACCCGCCCTCGAGGCCTTTCTAAGACTGTCTAAAAGGAAGGCTAGGCTAGGGTTGCCGAACCCCACGAATAGTCGTGGGTGCCCTTAATGGTCCTCAACAACTGAAGGTAGCCAATATTCACCCGGTTTCCACTCTGGCCGGGGAAGAAAATGGTACCAAGTTGGTAACAAGAAAGTTATGGCCACCTGGTTAGCCCTATCATCAGAAGGTTCCATATTGAGTGTACCCCCAAACTCAGGCCTCAACCTATCAAGCTTTACCTTTCGAACCAAGTCTTTTCTTCCGCTTCTTCTTAGGTCTTCCTCAGTCTGTCCTGAAGCAATATTGAATTCCTCCTCACATTTGGCTTGGTTCCACCCAAGAGTGTCGAAACATAGCTTATACAGTAGTGGCCAAGCCATCCTTTCACTGTACCCTTCGTGAACTGCTTTTCCTTCAATTTCGAGGCCGACAATGGACTTCATATCGTCCAAGAGGAGAGTCATCTCGCCGAAGCCAAAATGGAAGGTGTCGGTTTCAGGATAGTATCTCTCTCTCAAAGCAGCAGTCACAACACTGTCATGTACAACCTGGGAATTCTGAATGTCAGGCCACAATGCTGAAGACTTAACCAGTTTCTGAACCTTTTCGCATTCTTCAGTAATGCGCCAAACCCCGCCCTTTTGGTGCTTTAAAAGCAGAACTGCATTTTTATGATCCTAAATACAAAACGTTCCAATTTTAGCTTTTGAAAGTAAGAGTATAGTAAAAACAATTATAAGTGGGATAAGTATTGATTCGTACCTCTTGCTCACAAACTTTTGCAGCCCATGAATGCTCGTAACCAATTAACACACTTGGATTCTCCGCCTCACCCCAACGTCTTAAGTCCTCCTTTTGTGGCAAAAACCCGTCCTTTGGAATATTTTGGTGTCTAGGTCCAGCTTTCTTAGGTTTCTTCCTTTCTTTTTCTTGTGGTGGCTGTTGAGATGAGCTTGCTTGTGCTGGCTGTTGAGACGAGCTTGCTTGTGTCAATAACAGATTTGGCTGTGGTTCCTCAGAAACTACAACATCATCAATTGGAGCAACATCCGCCAATATTTGTTCACCGCTCCCACTTCCTCCCTCACCTGCCAGGGCTACCCTTACACCTCTATTGCCGGCATGCA
>JAJJMA010165380.1:0-20125 GCA_023529015.1 Papaver nudicaule | reverse complement strand
TTTGTGGTGTTATGTTGGGCGCACCGGTTGGGATTCAGTGAGTAATAGATTATTATTTGTGAACTTAGTAAGGTCTGGTCTTTAGTATTCTACCTTCATGGATTAAGGTGTGTGTTTTGCGTTTGGACAGGGATTTAGGAAAGACAGTTAACTGGTCTCTTCTCATGTCATTGTTCACTGTGAGTACTCATGCATTTCTCTTTTTCCGTCCGTTTTGAATTCTGTGATGACTATTTTTATCCTTAGTTATGATTGGATCGTATTTTTAATCATTTTATTAAATTATTGTTGTAGGAATTTTTGGGAAAAATTGCCTACTAGTTGTTCCCACGTATAGTTTATTCAGGGATAAAGGAGGCTTAACTTGGTAGAAAAAAGCCACTAAAAGGATTGATTGTTTCTCTTTTTGCTAATATGTGTTGTTTCTCGTCAACACTATTCATGTTGATGAGAGCTGAAAGTTGTTTATGTTAGAATGTTTGTGTTTTGCGCAACAAAACATTGTTAGTTTAAACTAATCCTTAGATTAGATTAAGTTAACTAAGATTAGTTGTAATCTGATTTAGGTATTGTTTATGAATTATTCATGCACTAAAGACTAGTTTAAGGTTAATGCTAGATAATGTTGAAGGTTAGTATGAGCTGTCCTAGGTTAGCATGACCTGTCCTATTAGGTGTCCCATGTAGCCATGAGGTGTCACTCCAACTCATGATGGAAAGGTTGGAGAGACATGTGGCAAGCATGACTAGGACTTTCTTTTAGCCTCATACATAAATCAATTGTTGTCCATCAACTTAAATGCGAGGAAATAGAAGTAGATAACTAAGTCATGATTTAAGTGTTAGCTATGTTCTTTGTTGGTTGTCTACATGAGTCTATTTCTTTATGTATGTACTTGCTATGAACTGTCTTGTTCTCTGTGGTGTTTATTCCACATGTATTACATGGTGTTGTGATGCTATATACTCCCTCCGTCCCTCTAAAATAGGCGGAGTTTTAAAATTTGGTTGTCCCTTTATATAGGCGGAATTCAAATACCAATGTTGGTTTTTTCCACATATTACCCCTATTTATGATACATAGGTATTATCACATCTAAATTTTGTTTCTAGTATTGGAAATAGAGTAAGGGTAAAACAGGAAAGAGAATACAAATTTATGAAAACAATAAAATTTCTTATTCTACGATATTTTCATTTCTCCGCCTATTTTAGAGGGACGGAGGGAGTAGGATGCTGTAGACTATATTGATACTAGGCTAAGGTTTAATTTCAGCATATGGTTGTATTTGCTATAATGCTAAAGTTTACCTAATGGTGTTTATGGAGCTGAAATTCCAACATTCTACTTCTATTTCCCTAGTTATTGCATATTCTACAACTAGGGTATTTGTAAGGTTAAAGTTTTGGATATTTTCTGATATCTAGATGTGCTTTTCAAATGGTTAATAATACTTTCTACATAAGGCTTAAAAAGCTAAGAATTAGTAGTGAAGTATTACATATGAGGTTGTAGAAGATTTACATATACTAATTAGAATGTTCAAGTGAAGTATCATGCAGATGTATCAAGATGTGTGTTGTATGTGGGTGCCAAGTGGTTTCTTGCGTATGCAACAACTTGTTTTTGGTTACGACAGACTTCTACATCTATATATAGTCAGAAAACAGCAAGAGGATGATGATGAAAGAACATTGAGGTCACTTCCAATTCAGATATATTCATTCAGGATTCTTCATCAACTTTTCGGTTAAAGAAAAGCTTTGTTTTGATTCATTCAGAAATTGTGAATACACTTCTGCCCAAAGGTGATTTGTATTTATGAAATCTGATGTGAATCATGTCTCATACGAGTGAACAGCTTTTCTATTTGGACCCAAAGGTTTGACAGTTTTGTTGTTACTTGGTATGTATGAGATGTTAGTCTTAAATTTGTTAGGACTCTCGTGTCTCGTAGTTCTGCCCAAAGGTGAATTTACGATGATACAAAGTCTTGTTTTGAGTTTAAGATATTTACGTTTGGTGTATTATGTTGGTCTTGAACTTGTAAGTTAGGACTCATGTATGTCGTATTTTCTGCCCCAAGGTGATGTACGATGATACCAAGTCTTGATTTGAGTTTAAGTGTTTATGTTTTTGCTTATTAACATGCTATATATTTGGTTTGTGTATAGCTGTGTATAGTGATAGTAAGCATGTATGTTATGGTAGAATCTTAAGAACAGTGGGAGCATGATGTTAATTACTTATTTATCATGATAATAGTATACTTGTGCTTGTAGTTTTAGTGCTCACAAAGGTGCCTCACTAGATCATAAAGTAGTGTCTTTTATGAGACATTATGGATCTCTATTTGATATCATAAAGTTTACATCCTAAAGTACTTGATCTCATGTTAAGATTGAGCATAGTGCTCAGTTGGAGACAAGTGGATGTGGATATCAGTTTTGAGATATTAAAGTTACGCCCTACAATACTTAGTCTCATGTGTATTGAGATAAGTTGGGCTAGAGGATCGATCGTAAAGTTTGCCTTAAAGTATTTAGTGCAATTCAGTTTTGAGAATTGAGCATAGCGCTCAATTTGTGACTAAATGGGCATAAAGGATTTTTGATTGAAATCATAAAGGATCTAAGGTTGAGGTGTGAGCATGTAGTGACTTGATTCTACATTTATGGTTATGTTTATTTTCTATTTTTGAATAGAAAATGTTGTTCAATGTTGGTATAAGGTATAAGCAATAAAGTTCTTATGCAGTTTGTTTTTGGCATAAGGTATGCCATTAAGGTTTTGCTTAGGTTAGATAGGCCGTCTAGTCTTCTGATTGTAGAAATGGCCTACACGTCTTGTAATAGTGAGGTGTGGGTCTTTATAGTAGGAGGCTAGTGTATTGTTTGACTTGAGTATGCGGTTTCCTATATGTTTTTGTTTTGAGCATAAATGCATCTTATTACGGCATACGATAAGAACTGGTAAAGTGTTTGATGTGCGTTTTGCATTTAAAGTTTGTTGCTTAAACAAGTGGGAGATGTTATAATGTTTGTGTTTTGCGCAACAAAGCATTGTTAGTTTAAGTTAATCCTTAGATTAGATTAAGTTGATTAAGATTAATTGTAATCTGATTTAGGTATATTGTTTATTAATTAATCATGCACTAAAAACTAGCTTTAAGGTTAATGCTAGATAATGTTTAAGGTTAGTATGGGCTGTCCTAGGTTAGCATGACATGTCCTATTAGGTGTCCCATGTAGCCATGAGGTGTCACTCCAACTCATAATGGAAAAGTTGGAGAGACATGTGACAAGCATGACTAGGACTCTCTTCCAGTCTTATACATAAAGAAACTCAGTTGTTATCCATCAACTTGAGTGTGAGGAAATAGAAGTAGATAACTAAGTCATGATTCAAGTGTTAGCTATGTTCTTTGTTGAGTTGTCTACATGATTCTATTTCCTTATTCAGTATGTACTTGCTATGAATTGTCTTATTCTCTGTGGTGTTTATTCTACATGTATTACATGGTGTTGTGATGCTATATAGGATGCTTAGACTATGTTGATACTAGGCTAAGGTTTAATTTCAGCATGAGGTTGTATTCGCTATCATGCTAAAGTTTACCTAATGGTGTTTATGGAGTTGAAAATTCCAACAGTTTAAACACAAAATAATTGAGTGCTTGAAAAGATATCCATGGAGAGACTCTTGTAGACAAAATGATTAAAACCTTCTGGAATTTCCTCTCCAACCCTTCCCCAGCCTCTATTCTTTTCTGTCCATCCCTTTCCCTTTCTGGAGTAATTGTTTGTATACTTCTGCAGCCTATTTTTCAGATTTCTTTTGTTCTTTGATAGTAATTTAATTAGTAACGTTACGCTGTTTGAGTTCTTTCACTCGTAAAGTATTAGTTTTCTTATACTAAACATGGCCTAATATAATTCTTTTTTTTTTTTTTTTTTTTTTTTTTGTGTTAGATTGTTCCTACTGCTTGTGTTTTTGGATCATCAAGTAAAGATTGGCGGCGTATATTTGCACATACAGAGTAAGACTTCTCCTATGTTTGTCTGCATTACTTATTTTTTGCCTGCTTTTTTTCTTCTCTTTCTCCTTTTATTGGTATTGGTACGGTTGATTTCAGAACCTAGACTGATTTAGTTATGCAGTCTTATTTATATATTTTTAACAAAAATACAACAATTTAATCTCAGGCCCGGTGGAGTTATTGATTATATCATCTGTATACCATCTCATGCTGCTCTTCTTGGAGCCTGGTTCGGAGCTTGGCCTATGCCACTTGATTGGGAAAGGCAATGGCAGGTGATGATCCCATTTCTTGTTAGTTATCATTTGTTTGTCTTTTCTTTTAGTAGATAAACAGAGATTAGCCCTGGGGAAATAGAACCTGGTAGTTTGTCCTGTCAATGCGAGGAAATGAGTCTAACATAGTTTTTTAGTAGATAATCAGGATTAGCCCTGGAAAAACTGAACCTAGTAGTTTGTCCTGTCAATGCGAGGAAATGAGTCTAACATAGAACTAACTCCATCCCCATGACTAACAAAATTGCAAAGAAAGACGATACATAGACAAACACAAAAACAAGAACAAGAACAAACATACAGGACTTGACACAGTGATTTCTAAAAGAACCGAATCTCGTAATCAGAATCTAGTAACCAGGATCCCGTAGCCCGAATCCAAAACAATACCCGGACCATCGAACAGAAACATTAATATCCCGCATACAGTGTACGGGTGAGCTTGAATCGATGCAGCCTCATCCACAACCCAGAAGAAATTTTACACTGACCCTAAATCTAACAGTGACACCCCGCATACATACGAGTAAGTTTGGATCGGTGAAGATTGATTCACAACCCGGTACAATTTTTATAGAAACGATCTGATAAAAACTCATCAGATCTACAACAACAACCCAAGGTAAAGTCAAAGGAAAGATTACAATCATTAAGGAATTATTAACCCTTCTTGGTAAGCAAAGCACCCGCCGGAGAAAACAATTTATGGTTCCATAACAGCCCTCTTCCCTAGTTGATAAACTAGGTATCCGCCGGAGAAGCTTGTTGTTAAGATAATGCCAGACCCACGTATCCATACACAACATAGAGACATAAAGCAAATAAAAGAACAAAAGTTGTCGTAGAAAAGATTTGAAGTCGAAATGGACAGGATTGCCGGAGCTGGGACTGTTGGTGTGGCATGAATAAAGATCGAAAATGAGACAAGAACTGGATCTTTTCTCCTCAACAGATGGAGAACCAAACTTGCACCAAAGAAGTAAACATACCCACCGAAACAACACCGCCGGAAAAACTCGCCGAGAAAAATTGAACCGCTGCAAATCCCTATTATTACATCGATACTAACTACTAACAACACAGACCTAGAGAAACCCAAAGCTAAATAGCAAGATATGCCATTAACATGGTAAAGATCCAGATCCAACCCACCACAAACAAAGATGGAAACAGGAAAAAAAAAACAGTAAAGAAACTAAAGACAGGAACGTAAACATAAACTAGACAGTTAGAGGAAGAAAATGGAGGAAAACCGATCTACTCCATATGGAACCGATGTGAACAGATGGAGAGTCGACGGCAAAAGGGTTTTAATCTCATGTTAGAGGGAGAGAGGGAGAGAGGGAAATCTTTAGATGAAGATAAAAAAGAAGAGATGTAATCTCCGTCCAATGAAGGATGTGTTTTTGTTACTTGTTGAGAATACTTTGTTGAGAAGTAAACTTGATTATGCTTAATTAATAATCAAGATTAGAAGAGTCTAGATATATTAGAGATTTGACTAAGTTAGCTACTGGATATTTCAGGAAATATCTAGAGTCTTGACTGTTTTTGTAAGTTATCTAGAATTGTCTAAATAGTCAAAGTCTTGACTGTTTTGTAAAGTGTGAATGGTCACTTGTGAACATTCTAGACAAACCTGGAAGTGTAAAGTAGGGCTTATAAATGGGCATCAGCTGTAGCCATTTTGAATTGTAATTGAGTGAATTGGAAACTCTGTGTAAAGAGTAAGAGAGTAGTTCAAGTGAGAACTTTGTGAGTGAGTCTGTACTATCAAATTCAGAGCAATAGAATTTTGTTCAGTTAGACCAAGTGTGTGTTAACTCAAACCCATTTCCAACAAAGTGGTATCAGAGCCATACGATCTAAATGCTTCCCTTTCAAGTCCCAAAACTCACCAAAGAAAACTATGAAAACTGGTCGATTCAAATGAAGGCATTGCTCGACTCACAAGATGCGTGGGAGATTGTAGAAAGAGGATACATCGAACCGGAGAATGAAGCGGCGATTTCGCAGCAAGAAAGAGATGCACTGCGTGTTCCAAGAAGGAAAGATAAGAAAGCTCTCTACCTCATCTACCAAGGAGTGGATGAATCGTCATTTGAGAAGATTTCGAGAGCTACTACGGCAAAGCAAGCATGGGAAATTTTGCAAAATTCATTCAAAGGAGTGGACAAAGTGAAGAAGGTGCGATTGCAAACTCTAAGAGGTGAGTTTGAATCTCTATCTATGAAAGAGTCCGAGTTAATTTCAGATTACTTTTCAAGAGTATTAGTTGTTGTTAATCAACTGCGGAGAATGGAGAAGCCATGGAGGATAGCCGCGTAATCGAGAAGATACTACGGTCATTAGTCTCGAAATTCGACTACATTGTTGTCGCAATTGAAGAGTCTAAAAACCTTGAGACCATGACCATAGACGAGCTGATGGGATCCTTACAAGCTCATGAAGAAAGAATGAGAAAAAGAGAGAAGCATGAGGGAGCAGTAGAACAAGTCCTGCAAGCTAAGCTTACATTGAAAGATAGAGAAGAAGTCTCTAGTAGCAACACTAGAGGTAGAGGACGCGGCAATTACAAAGGAAAAGGAAGAGCTGAACCGTACGACGATCGAAGGGGCCAAAGAACAAGCTCCACAAGAGGACGTGGTAGAGGAAACAATTCATGGCGCAGTTACAGCAGACCAAGGTATGACAAGTCTAATATTGAATGCTATAACTGTCATGAGCGTGGTCATTTTTCTCGGGAATGTCCATTTTCTTCTAACAATGTGGATGAGGAAGTTAACTATGTTAGTAAAGAAAATCAAGAAGAACAGACATTGTTAGTGGCCTAAAGGATAGGACCATGATGGAGATTGTACCTGGGTGCTTGATACGGGAGCGAGCAATCATATGTGCGGTACGAAGGAGAAGTTCGTGGAGCTTGATGAATCAGTCACCGGTAGCGTGACATTCGGCAACGGAGAGAAAACTCCAGTAAGTGGTCTTGGCAAAATCTTAATTCGTTTAAAAAATGGAAATCAACAGTTCATTTCAGATGTTTATTATGTTCCCGGTATCAAAATGAACATATTAAGTCCTGGACAATTACTAGAAAAAAGTTATAAAATGAAATTGGAAAACCTTAGTCTTTTCATAAGAGATAGGGAAGGTAACTTCATTGCTAAAGTACCAATGACGAGTAATAGGATGTTCTACTTGAACATTCAAGATGATGTCGCGAAATGCCTTACGGCTTGCGTGAAAGATAAGTCATGGCTTTGGCATCTTAGGTATGGACACCTTAATTTTGGAGGATTAAAGTTACTGTCCAGACAGAAAATGGTAGAAGGTTTGCCAAGAATAGACCACCCGGATCAAATTTGTGAAGGATGTTTGCTTGGAAAACATTTTCGTAAGAGTTATCCAAAAGAGGCGTTGACGAGAGCGAGAAAGCCACTGGAGTTGGTTCACACAGATGTATGTGGACCAATAAAGCCAAGTTCTTATGGTGGAAACATGTATTTCCTGATATTTGTCGACGACTACAGTCGGAAAATGTGGGTATATTTCTTGAAACAAAAATCTGAAGCTTTCTCCAAGAGATTTAAAACCCTTGTTGAAAAAGAAAGTGGCTATGAAATTAAGGCCATGAGATCTGACAGAGGAGGTGAATTTACTTCGAAAGAGTTTGAAGCTTATTGTGAAGACAATGGAATACGTCGCCCTCTTACGGTTCCCTACACGCCTCAGCAAAATGGAGTTGCCGAGAGAAGAAATAGAACAATTCTGAACATGGCCCGGAGTATGTTGAAGTCGAAGAGAATGCCCAAGGAGTTTTGGGCAGAAGCAGTGGATTGCGCGGTGTATTTGATTAACCGGTGCCCGACAAGAAGTGTGTGGAATATGACTCCACATGAAGCATGGAGTGGAGTACAACCCGACGTTTCACATTTGCGAGTATTCGGAAGTATGGCATATACTCATGACAGGAGTGGCAAGTATTTGTTCATTGGTTACGACTCTCAATCCAGGGGATACAAGCTATACAATCCAGCCAACAAGAAGGTTGTCATAAGCCGAAATGAGGAGTTCGACGAAGAAGGTTTTTGGGATTTCGACATTCCAGAAAAGAGTTATAGCTTTCTTCCTATCCTAGAAGATGAAGAAGAAGAACGATTACCAGAACCAGCTGCTCCAGCCAGTCCAGTATCTCCTCCACGATTAACGCGGACCGAGCCATTATCGCCAAATGAAAGCTCAAGTGAAAGGCCATTGAGGACGAGAAGTCTATCTGAGATTTATGGAAATCCGGTGTCATTATTTTGTCACTCTGCAAAATGTAAACCTGTTAGAGAAGCTGTGAAAAGAAATGCGGCAAAGAATAGCGTTGGTGCAAGCAAAGACAAGAAAGTCGAGAAAGGCAAGAGGACTACAAAAGGAGAATGTGAAAGACACAAAATGAAATGGCTGATAAAAGGTTACAAGGAAAGACCAACAGATTACAAAGGTTTTAGCAAAGCTACCAAGGCACGAGAATTTGAACAGGTTGAAAGAAATATTTGGGGTTACAAGCAAATCAAGTTTAAGGGAGGATGTTGAGAAGTAAACTCGATTATGCTTAATTAATAATCAAGATTAGAAGAGTCTAGATATATTAGAGATTTGACTAAGTTAGCTACTGGATAATTCAGGAAATATCTAGAGTCTTGACTGTTTTTGTAAGTTATCTAGAATTGTCTAAATAGTCAAAGTCTTGACTGTTTTGTAAAGTGTGAATGGTCACTTGTGAACATTCTAGACAAACCTGGAAGTGTAAAGTAGGGCCTATAAATGGGCATCAGCTGTAGCCATTTTGAATTGTAATCGAGTGAATTGGAAACTCTGTGTAAAGAGTAAGAGAGTAGTTCAAGTGAGAACTTTGTGAGTGAGTCTGTACTATCAAATTCAGAGCAATAGAATTTTGTTCAGTTAGACCAAGTGTGTGTTAACTCAAACCCATTTCCAACATACTTCATACTACTGTGTAAGGTACTTTATTTATTTCTTCAACTGTTAGTCACAAATTAGCTGCCACTGTGAATTAAGAATTTTTTTTTGTTTATCAGGAGATGTCAAGTTGGGAATCCGTGATGGATCCCTTTACAAATCATATGTGTGCTTAGCTACATGATTTTGTGTCTTATATTTGTATTGCCTTTATTCTTTACAGCTTAAGGTATTCCACTTATATGTGAGATAAACTTTGTTTAGGTCGGTCAAACCTGTTATAGTTTCAAAATCTTTTTTGACATATTATAAAGAAATAATTCCTCAGTCCTGGGTAACTTCTGTTTTTTCTTGATGCAGAGAGAAAATTCCTGACTCACATGTTCCACCTTATTCAGTGTTTGGTTTTTTGTTTTTGTTGCAAATTTATTGATTCTTATGTTCCCTTTTCCTTGTGTAGGAGTGGCCCGTCTGTGTCAGTTTTGGAGCAGTAGGTGGCTATTTGATTGGAATTCTGGTTTCTCTAGCGTTTGCTGTCGTGTTTGGTGAAAGAAGAAAACTTGTCAAAGAAGAATGACCTAACTGATAGCTTAAATGAATTGCTCTTCGTGTTGAACTCTTTTTTTTTTTCTTTTGCCACATTAAAAACACATTTTTATTGAGCTAGCATCAATAAGACATCTCTGTATAAGGATGATCAGAACCATTTGTTTTAAGGTATAACGCAGTTTTATAACTTGTCTTCATTTAATATAAGCTCAACCACTTCTCGGATTCACCAATTCTTGAGCATAGAAAATTAAGAAATATGTCGAGTATATAAGAGATTTGGATAGGATAGGAAACATTCATGGGTGGTATCATGTTTTCTTATACAACAATTTGCTCTTCGGTATATCGTTGATTATCTATCAGTATATGTATCGAATGATGGCATTTGCAAATCCTTACATGGAGATAAAGCTCCGATGAATTCACTGGTGAATGGTTGACACTAAGCCAACCTTACACCGCTGTCGAAGCTTATTTGGGTCATAAAAGTTCGATTGAAGGCTCAGATAAGGAAGGATTACAAATACGGTGGTACTTGGGCAAGACTATTCAAGAAATAAAATCTTTTTCGTACTATCTTTTGGCTTCTGCGAGTCGACACTAGACGCTCCAATTTCATCAGAGATATCGTGAAACTGTTACCAAGTCAGTTCCTAATATAATTGTACCTGTAAACAATAAATAGTGCTAATAAAACAAAACCAACACCTAATGCATTTCAAATGAATAACATATTCTTATCTTCATTACTTGCATATATCCTCTGATCAACTGGTATATCCATAATAAAAAACAATAGAAACACAAAGAATGGCAAGATGTTCCGTATAGAGAACTTACCACAGTTTACTGGCAGCCTTGTGCACAAGGTTCTTCAGTAATCTATGAACCTGTAATCATGAAAAAACTGAATTTATAGCAGAAGTTAATTAATTCAGCGGGCATTGCATGTAGGGGTCGAAATAACGCATAACGCATCAATTGCTGCCTCTACAATCTATATATGTGCACAAACTAAAACAAGCAGTGGGAATTTCGGTTTTAGCTTCTAGACCAATTCAAAAACCTTTCAACTGGTATTACAATTCATATTACCGAAGAACCGAGGAAACATATGTTAGAGCATTGCTCGTTGAACCCACTGTTGTTGGTATGTCAAGTCAGTTGGCAAGTTCAGTTGGCAAAACACAATCCTTAATGATATCTTAAGTATTCGAGACGAATACCATTTGAAGATGAAGACTGGAGCTTACACACTTGATATTTATCGTCCTCTCGTCAAAAGGTTAGAAAAGTTTTCCTTGGTTTCGTATTTACCAATTTTATCAATTGGCACATATGTTTTTTCCATAATGATATGTATATATTGATCTTGAAGGATCAAAAGACTAGTTCTCTTGGCACATATGTTTTTTCCATAATGACCAATGTTTTAGAACTACGTGGGTATAGAGCCAGATTCAGAATTAGTACTTCAAACAGCCTACACGTTCATGAACGCGTTTATATGCTGTAGGAATATTCCTGAACTCTGGCGTGACTAACGTGAACGCGTTCATATACAAGTTTAGAAACTATTGAACTCGTAAAGTCACGAAGTGAACGCGTTCATATCCAGCCGAGATAAAAACTTCTTTTGAGCGTCTTGAATGGGTACATGGACAAAGAAAGAAACCTGAACTAAGGATCTCCTAAAAGCAGTACGAATGAGAAACCTACACCTAGACTAAGAAAATACTAAATCCTAGAAATCTTAGCTAGTTGGAATCATACATGCAGTGACTAATAATTTATTAGGTGATAGTCCCTCCGTTCCAATTTACTTGAGGGTTTTGGTTTTGATACACTTGCTTTACACTTGCTACAATTGGTATTTTTTCACAATTTTTTTAATAAAATCAATGCATTTGAGTTTGGAAATGCAACGTAGAAGATATAATGCTTGGGTGTTGTTAACAAAATTGTGAAAAAATGTCAATTTTAGCAAGTGTAAAGCAAGTGTATCAAATCCAAAACCCTCAAGTAAATTGGAACGGAGGTAGTAATTAGGATAAAGGCAATGAAATAACCAGAAACTTAAAAGCGGAAGAAGTAAAAGAGAATAACTCCTTGAACAAAACTACAAAGACGAAGACGATAACCTAAACACTGAGTTGTAGGAAAAGTTAGATATAGGTTTTTAGAAGAAAAATAAAACATAGAGGGGTATGACGATATTAGCAGGACAAAGAGTAAACAAGAAGAAAAAAACAGGGGACAGAAGAAAGTAGCGCAAAGATAAATCAGATCACACCGAACCAACACTAGAAAACTAGTTCGTACCCCATATCATCAACAATTTCCTTTACTATCGTGATTGGAATTCCTTTAACAAAAAAGAAAGTTGGATAGTTGGAAGCCTACTTGAAACGAGAGGAACTTAGTGAGAACAAGTCGAATGAGATAAACCTGACAAGGTAGGACTGAGTTCAGCGGAGAATTGATTGACTGAGAGGCAATTAAAGAGAGAAATGTAAAAAACGGGAAGAAATTTAGTGAAGAAGGTGAATGGGAGAAAGGACGACAAATTTATCTACTCTCTAAGGGTGTGAATGAGGTTGAAGTTGACATGCATCTTGAGTTTAGATGTAACTCGTTAATGGAGAACAAGTTATCTCAGAAAGGAAAGAGAGATCGAGAGAGAGAGAGAGAGAGAGTGTATGTAATCGACGTACCTGTTTTTTTTTCTTTTCCGCATTATATTTGACTTGTCATTTATAATTAAAGTATCAAACTTGTATATTGACATAGTCTCTTGGTTTTTTGTATTGATTCCCGTTGTGTTCTTCAATCAATAACGAAATAGATTTTGTTTTTGAGTTCTTGGAATACGGGAACCGTTCAAGGTTCTTATAGGTTGTAACAAAAAGATTGGTGGTGTACTCGGTACCCTCGGCTTTTCAAAAAGATCTAATTTTTATAATTTCATAAATGTATAACTGTTGAAGACAAAGAAAAAACAAAAACAAAGAAATTAAAAGATTTAAATATCATTTGTAAGATTGTTAGGGTGTTGATGCTACTGGTACTGCAAATCAATAAATGATACAGATGGGTCTATCATCTATGAAATTGATTTATCTACCAAACAAGTTATTTATGAAATAAAGGTGGGTTTATGAAACATATTAATTGATGATACAAATAATTTATGTTATTGTTTCTAATTAATTTATCAAAGAAATTAAAAGATTCTATATATGTAGTTGATCTGGATTGATTGTTTCTCTTTTTACTGAAATTTGTTGTTTCTCGTCAACAGTATTCATGTTGATGAGAACTGAAAGCTGCTTAAACGCAAAATAATTGACTGTTTGATAAGAGGTCCATGGAGAGACTCTTGTAGACAAAATGATTAAATCCTTATGGAATTTCCTCTTCATCCCTTTCCCCTGCCTCTATTCTTTCTATATAATTGTTTGTGTATTTCTGAAGTCTACAACCTATTTTTCAGATTTCTATTGTTCTTTGATAGTAATATGACTAGCAATCTTACGTTGTTGAGTTCTTTCACTCGTAGAGTATTAGCTTTATTATACTAAACATGGCCTACATAGTTTTTTTTTTTTTTTTTTCTGCGTTACATTGTTCCTACTGCTTATGTTTTTGGATCAACAAGTAAAGATTGGCGGTGTATATTTGCACAACGGAGTAAGACTTCCCCTCTATTTGTCTGCATTGCTTCTTTTTTGCCTGCATTTTTCCTTCTCTTTCTCCTTGTATTAGTATTGATACTGTTGATTTTAGAACCTGAACTGATTTAGTTATGCAGTCTTATTTTTATTTTTGACAAAAATACAATAATTTAATCTCAGGCCTGGTGGAGTTATTGAGTATATCATCTGTATACCATCTCATGCTGCTCTTCTTGGATCATGGTTTGGAGCTTGGCCTATACCACTTGATTGGGAAAGGCAATGACAGGTGATGATCCCATCTCTTGTTAGTTATCATTTGTTTGTCAATGAAGGATGTGTTTTTGTTACTTGTTGAGAATACTTCATCCTACTGTGTAGGGTACTCTATTTTTTTCTTCCAATGTTAGTTACAAATTAGCTGCCACTATGACTTGAGAAACATTTTCTGTTTATCAAGAGATTTGGAGTTGGGAATCCATGATGGATCCCTCTACAAACATGTTTGTGCTTAACTACATGATTTTATGTCTTATTTCGGTATTGCCTTTATTCTTTAAGGTGTTCAACTTCTGCGTGGGTTAAACTTCGTTTAGGTCGATCAAACCTGTTATAATAGTGTCAAACTTTTTTTTGACATATTATAAAGAAATAATTCCTCAGTCTTGGGTAACTTCTGTTTTTCTTGAAGCAGTCCTGACTCACATGTTCCACCTTATTTCAGTGTCTTTTTATTTGTTTTTGTTGCAAATATACTGATGTTCCCTTTTTTCTTGTGTAGGAGTGCCTTGTCTGTGTCAGTTATGGAGCACTAGGTGGATATTTTATTGGAATTCTAGTTTCTCTAGCGTTTTCTCTCGTGTTTGGTGAAACAATAAAACTTTTCAAAGAAAAGTGACCTAAATGATAGCTTAAATAAATCGCTCTTCGTGTTGAACTTTTTTTTTTTTTAATTTTTTTTGCTCCACTAAAAGCACATTTTTTTTATTAAGCTAGCATAAATAAGACATCTCTATTTAAGGATGATCATAACCATTTGTTTTCGGGTATAACACAGTTTTATAACTTGTCATCATTTAATAAAAGCTCAACCACTTCTTGAGCATATAAAATTAAGGAATATGTCGAGTATGGGGGAGATTTGGATGGGATGGGGAACACTCATTGGACGTATCATGTTTTTTATACAATGATTCAAAAATTTGTTCCCCGAATATCGTTGATTATCTATCAGTATACGTATGGAATGATGGCATTTGCAAATCCTTACATAGAGATAAAACTTCGATGATTTTTTTTTTCGAATGAAGAAAGGTTATATTGAAGAAAAAACATGTACACAGCCTAGGAAGATGTCAACACATTAGTTACATATGCAGCACATCTTCTCATTTGAAGAGAATTTGGTTTACATCAAAGAAAGTAAACACATCTGACTCATGAAACCAGAGTATCATGTCTTGCATAATCAACAAACAGAGCTCACTCGCTTTTTTAGATCTACCTCCATTAGCTCTATAGTTTCTTTCTTTCAACAGTCGCCATAATATAGCGTAAATGATCTTCGCCCAGATTTTCCTGCATCTCCCGTTCATGTTTTTAAGCTCTAATGCTGAGAACAGTCCATAATGTTACGAGGACATACCCATCCAACTCTAAACGCATCGACGAAGCATCCCCGCATCTCATAAGCATAAGAACAATGCAAAAACATATGGTCAGACGTTTCCCTTTCTTTGTTGCAGAGAAAGCACATCTCATCATGTATATTGACTCCCCTCCTTCGCAACATTGTGCGTGTTGGCAATGACCTGTGGAAATTAGCCCACAACATGAAATTTATCTTCGGTGGCACTCCCTTCTTCCATAAATATTGTTTAAAATCACACTCCCCTTCTTGCTGCATTTGAAGATCATAACACCTTCTGACAGAAATATTATCTGGAAACACCACCATATCATCATCTTCTGACATAGAATGAACCAGCCCTAATTCATTGCAAAGTAGATTCTATTGTAGCTGCTCTATAGGTGACATATTTCTCCAAGTATCACACACCAGTCTCCCTTCTTCTATCATGTCATACACAGTTACATTTTTTTTCTCCAAACTTTGAATAAAGATGGATACTTCACTCTTAATGGTCCGTCACTGGTCCATTTATCGATCCAAAATCTTGTGCTTTTACCGTTGTTCACCTGAAACTTCACATGCTGCTGTATATACGAGCCAGATTTTAAAATATTCTTCCACATACCTTTACCGTAAGGTCTTCCATCATCTGACGACATCAAAGCATGCTCCTTATTTGCAAATTTTTGCTGCACATCCCTCCTCCATAATGCTTTCTTCTCCCTCGTATACCTCCGCAGCTATTTTTCTTGAAAGCTTTGTTGTTGCAACGTAAATCCTTCACTCCCAACCCTCCTCTCTTCTTATACAAGCAAATCTTGCTCCATGCCACCCAACACATTTTCCTCTTATCCTCCGTAGGGCCCCATAAAAATTTCCTATCAAACTGGTTAGCTTCTTTTCTACTTTACTTGGCATATGAATCAAAGATATGAAATAAATAGCCAAGCTAGCTAAGCAACTGTTTATAAGAACTATACTTCATGCCTTATTAAAAAAATTCATTCTCAGGTAGCCAACTTCTTCTCCATTATGTGAATGACTTCATCCCAAACAGTCTCATTCTTTCCAGTTGCACCTAAAGACAACCCGAGGTATTTAATTGGCATGTGTTCCACCTTACAACCCATATCCAAAGCCAACTATGTGATCATGTTGTCCGCACCAACACTAATCAGTGAACTTTTTTACAGGTTCAACTTTAAACCAGTTGACATCTTAAAAATAGTAAGGATAACTAGTAATATTCTTATCTCTGCAACATCTGCCTTCACAAAAATTAACGTATCATCTGCAAATTGCAGATGTGAAATGCTTATACCACCTTGAGCCACCTGAAACCTATGCAATTGATCTCTTGCCACCGCATCATGCATTAATTTGAGAGTATCTCAACCACCAGCAAGAATAAGATGGGTAAAAGAGAATCTCCCTGCCTTAAGCCTTTTGAAGGCTTAAATTTATCAGTGGAACTCCCATTTACACTGAAATATGAGAAGTAAATATACACCATCTAATCCATGTTATCCATTTCCTCCCAAATCCATGCCTACTAAGAATGTTTAACAATGTCTTCCATTTGATGTTATCAAATGCTTTCTCCATGTCCACTTTACATAAAACACCATGGACATCTTCTTTCAACCTGTTATCAATGCATTCAACAGCAATCAAGACTCCATCTAATATCTGTTTACTCTTTACAAAAGCACCTTGGTAATCAAATACTAATTTTATAACCACCTTCAACATGTTTGCCAATACCTTAGAAAGCACTCTATATGCACTTCCAAGGAAGCTTCGATGAATTCACTGGTGAATGGTTAACACTAAGCCAAACTTACACTGCAGTTAAAGCTTATTTGGGTCTTAAAAGTTCGAAACTTGCAAATTGATTGATGGCTCAGATACGGAAGGGAAACAAGGTCCTTTACTTCAGCATGGATAATTATGAAGAAATAGATAATTTTGAAGGAGTAAAAATCCGGTGGTGCTTGGACGAGACTGTTGATACTAATTATCCTATATCAAACAAACATGTAACTTCGAGATTGATGATGTTTATCGACTAAATGTTTCTTTGGATCCTCGTCCCGGGTCGTATCCAGTGAATGGAACAACGATTTTAAGGACTCATCAGAAACTCTAAAATGATGAATAATCTTAAAAGCCAATTGAATTAGACGGATCCACAACGAAGTGTTTCCTTATCATTAATTCGTCTTCATGGTACAAATACATATAGCTACAATATATATAAGTCTTTCTGGTGATGATTAAGTTCGATTCAATGCAGCTTGGGAATGATACTGTATAATCTGTTCTTCCAATTCCGGAAGGTATTGGACTATAGTATCTCCTCTTGTGATTTTGTCTACCCCTTCTC
Source organism: Papaver nudicaule (assembly GCA_023529015.1). Classification (NCBI taxonomy): domain Eukaryota; kingdom Viridiplantae; phylum Streptophyta; class Magnoliopsida; order Ranunculales; family Papaveraceae; genus Papaver; species Papaver nudicaule. Next base: position 2,597 of record JAJJMA010165380.1, on the reverse strand, counting down.
TCTTGATGAGGAGGAGTATTTATAGTGATTACGGGAGGGGATTCCTCTTTGCTATCCTTCGTTCCTTCTGATGCTCTGATGGTCTTTGGCGACAGCTGGCTTCTGCACACCGCCCCTATGGTGCAATCCCGTGTTGACACCTCTTCCTCAGTATTTATCTTTGTTATACAGATTCCTTGATGCTCTTGATGTCCTTATTCTTATCCGTTAAGTTGCTTTATACCGCTGTCTGTTCCATCCAGGTGCTGACGCGTGCCCCTAGCCTTCAGTATCCCTATAAAGTGCTGATGTGACTTCCCGGAGTGTGTTGTGAGTCGATGATGCCTTCCCTCGTTCTTTTGATTACCTCGGTGGCCTACTTCGGAGTAAATTCGTACTTCGCTTCGTCTTCTCTGTCGTGCCTTCTTATCTCTAGTTAGGGTTTATTTGGATAGCGATATCTATGCATTAACAGTTTGCCCCTTTTCTCGAGGTTTATTTAATAATCCTTCAAGAAAAAACCTTCACCATGGCTTCTTCATTGGAACTTCATGTTATCTTCGTGTTTCGTACCTCGCTCTTCTAAGTGACGCAGTACCACAAGGTATACGTCCGTCTTCTTCTGCTTGTCGTCTGTTCTGGATTATGCGTTTAGCTTACTTCGTCGGTAAAGGCATCTGCTTTCTTTGTATCCGTAAGTATGTCTACCGGCTTCATGTTGATAACCTCGTTGACTATGGGATCTTCGCCTTAGTGTCTATATCAATAGGTTCGTCTACTGTTTTTGTATCAGTAACTTCGTTGATCATGATATCTTCCCCTTAGTGTCTATATGAGTAGGTTCGTCTACTGTCTTTGTATCATTAACTTCGTTGATCATGAGATCTTCCCCTTAGTGTCTATATCAGTAGGTTCGTCTACTGTCTTTGTATCAGTAACTTCGTTGATCATGCGATCTTCCCTTTAGTGTCTACTTTTTCTGGCATTTCAACCTTCTTGGGTTAAGCATTATCTTTCAACCATCCTTGGCCAGGGGATGATTTAGGACATTAACCCGGGCGAAGGATTCTCCCGCTAGGGGCGACGTTCGAGTTATCTCTATCATTGGGATTCTTACGCACCGCCTCATACATATTAATGAGGATCCTAGAGATGACCTGTGATCAGCAGGTATACTCCTGTCATGGCAAACATATTATTGCGCTTAGGCTGCTAGCAAACTTATTATTGCACTTACATCGCTGTTACTTTTTGAAATCTGCTGGCAAACTTATTATTGCACTTACATCGCTGTTATTTTTTAAAATCTGCTGGCAAACTTATTATTGCACTTACATCGGTGTTATTTTTTGAAATAATTTTTCCAATTCCTCTTTACATGTTATCTGGTTGTCATATCATCCTCCGCTGGTACGTGTGAGGCTTCTAAGTTTCCATGGTGATTATCTCGATTTCCTCCATGTCTTCTTTATTGCTAAGTGGTAGTTGTTACTTTCTTTTGTGTTGTTCGGGTTTTTCCTCCTTCGGTGTGAACTGGAATCCTTTGGTGGTGATGTAACTGTAGTGTTTGCCCCTCTTTGCCTTTGGGAGTGATTCGGTGGAGCTGCCTATCGGCAAAGATCTCTCCTTGGTACTGGAACCCTGTGTTGACGTAAATGCTTCCATCCACTTTCTTCTGCATGCTCGCTGTGGCAAGTTAATGCAGTTCTTCGGGTACCTTGTATTGCCTTCGGAAGCTTCATTGTAATTGGTTTGTGTTTCTTCTTGGATTTTTCCCTTTGTCACATTTGTTTGGACGAGCACGAGCTTAGTCAAGTAGAACCGGGTTGCGCTGCTTGATGCTCCGATCGAAAACACTTGCACTAGTGGATTTGCTGCCCCTTGCTTTGTCGTCGTTTCTCTTTTCGTCTGCATCTTCGTTTTCAGCCTTTTTCTGTGCTTCTTCATTGATTTTTGTTTCTTGAATGTTACCAAGCCTCCGTTATTGGTTAATTACTTTGTTGCAACTACATTTTCGGTGTTGCCTCATCCCGCCGTCGTTGCTATATTTTCTTTGGTGTTCCGTTCCTTGTATTTGGCTTTGTCTTCTCAAGTGCTTGGTTCCTTGGTTGCAACTGTATCTTCTTCGGTACCTCATATCTTGGTTGTAATTGTGTCTTCTTCGGTGGTTAGTACCTTGGTTGTAATTGTGTCTTATTCGGTGCTTAGTACCTTGGTTGTAACTGTGTCTTCTTCGGTGTTTAGTACCTTGGTTGTAACTGTGTTTAATAAAGATTATAAGCTAACTAGCTGATGCACCATTAAATCTTGATTACGTGGTGACTGATGGTGGTGGGTGGTTATTTGTCGTGAAAGTGGACGGTAGTGTGGAGAATTTGAAAGGTGTGTAACTGCTTTATCGGGTAATGGGAGATTGAAAAAGGAGGGGTACCGAAATACTACCAACTTTTCGTTTTGGCTCGTGAGTCTTATGGTATAGAGTTTGGACGATCTCAAAAATCAATATCCAAATCTCTAACTGGAGTAGTCTCGACAGTTAGGTAATAACGTACTACTTGGTGCTTTAATTATAAATCAGAGTTATAATGCGGAAAGTAAAAGCACACAAGACACCAATC
>JAJJMA010165370.1:0-13480 GCA_023529015.1 Papaver nudicaule | reverse complement strand
ATTGTTCAGTCCTTGAGAGCTAGCGTTCCTTCACCTAGCATGAGTGATAATACTTGTACTCGGAAAATGAAAGTTGGTACTGCGCTAACAAAAGATGTTAGTAATAAACCAGTTGGTGCTACTTCGATGTCAAAGGTATGGGTAATTGATATTTTCCTTTGTATATGTAGTTGTCCCCCTTTGCCCATGCCTGTGATGAATGGTTTTGTGATATATGGCCGGTTACTAAAAAGAAAAAGAAATGTGAGACGAAAACTTCCAGCGGAGTTGGTGCGCCCGAAGAGTCGTTTGCTTCCAGGGTGAGTGCGGGCGCCGAAGATATTTCCGAAGATGTGTCCTCGCGTCACCGTAGTGACGATGTCGTCGTCGCCGAGAGTTGCTTGCCTGCCCCTGCAGTCCCCGTTGTTCAAGCTTTTATGGTTGTGGACATTACTGATGATGCTGACATGCAGGATAGACAATACCCTGAGTTTTCTTCTGCTAATGAAACACAAGTTAACTTAAAAGATGATGCTGAGATTTTATCCCGTTCAGCCGAGGCTTGCATTCCTTCTTCGTCCGGTCTCCTTGAGTCGGTGGTGAGATCTGGTACCCAAATATCCCCCTTGTCTTTTGCTGTCGTGAAGCCCGTGGATTGGTCTTCGTACTTTTTGAAAGACCCTGATCCCCCTTTGGATTCGGTATGAACTCAACGCCATTACACTGTTGATGGATGAGTATAGACGTGTCGTCGAAGAATCAATACCTCGAGAAGAAACTACGGCCGCCGAGAATGCTCTTTTGAAATCCCAGCTTCGTGATTTTGATGCGAGGGTAGCCGTTGTTGTCGCTTCCCAAACCGAAGGGTTGAGTCTTACCTATGCTTGTTCTGCTGCGATAACTGTTAATGAAGCTTTTACCGAAGCCGAGTGCCATTTTCCTGGTATCGCCTTCCCGAGGATGGATGTCCCTTAGTCGCCATTTCTTATGGAAGAAATTATTCGGAATTCCCTGCTTCTACCTGTATTTTGACCTGTTGGGTGAATTCCTGGCCATTTCTTGCCTTGTGAACTTGTTTTCTTCTTTTTATTTTATTGCTTGTAACTTTTGTAACCGGATATATCCGAATGGTAATGTTGTTGATCATGAGATCTTCTCCTTGGTGTCTACTATTTCAGGCATTTCAACCTTCTTGGGTTAAGCATTATCTTTCAAGCATCTTTGGCCAGGGGATCTTCTTGGAAAAAGATTTTCCCGCTAGAGGCGACGTTTGAGTATCTCTATCATTGGGATTCTTACGTTTCGCCTCATACATATTAATGAGGATCCTAGAGATGACCTGTGATCAGCAGGTATGCCCCTGTCATGGCAATTGTTCTATTGCGCTTAGGCTGCTGGCAATTGTTCTGTTGCGCTTACATCGCTGTTACTTTGATACTTGTCACTTTCCAAGAAAAACAATTTATTAATATGCTGCATCGCGCCGTCCTTCGTGAAATAGTAACATAAGATAGATGATTAACTTCGAAATAGTAAATCTTACTCTTTTTGTCCCCTAGGGGTAGTACTTTTTAATGTACCGTGCGTTCCAGGGATGTTGTAAAGTGTCTCCTTGCATGTTTCTGAGATAGTACGAACCCTTCCCTGCAACATCTTCGATGATATATGGTCCTTCCCATATGGGGGCTAGTTTTCCCCATTCCGTCTTCTTCTAGTATGGTGGTATCTGTCTCATATCGAATTCTCCCACCGTGAAGTTTCGAAGAATTACCTTTTTGTTGTACTCCTTGGCGATTCTTCGTCGATAGTTTTCCATTCGTTGGAGTACGGTCTCCCTTCTTCCTTCTAGATCATCTAGTTTTTCGTAGATGAGATCCGTGGTTAGATTTTTCTCCTAGGCCTCAGTCTTCGTAGTTGGGATGATAACTTCGGTACGCCCATAACACATTGTGCAATTGCTCACACCATTTCCTTTTGTAATTGTCGAGTTTCTTCTTTAGGATCAGAGCTATGGTTTTGTTTGTGGACTCCGCTTGTCCGTTGCTTTGTGGGTACGTAGGTGTTGACTTGATCTTCTGGATTTTGTAGGCGTCGAACAACATGTCGATGTTCTTTCCGCTAAGTATTGATGAAGGGATACTCTCCAATCGTCCTCTATCCCGTTCCTTCTGTGCTAGGTGGGCTGGATACTCCTTCCACGTCCATGGCTTCTTCTGCTGTGGCCTCAGTATTCACCGATGGTTCATACACTCTTCCGACCTTGATGGATGTGACACTGGGATCACGTAGCATAGATGATATATATGCCAAGGCGCCTGCATGCCTGTTATCCTTCATTGTTATATGCTTGTACGTCACCTTTTCAATCTTTGCTGTGAGTTCTTGCGCTAGTTATAAATATGCGGTAAGGCATAAATACAGGGTTTGATATTGGAGTTCGATTTGCCTGATGACGAGTTGTGAGTCGCTTGTAATTCTGACATCCGTGATACCTAACTCAATTATCAGTCGTAGTGCGTGGATTATTGCTTCGTACTCAACGATGTTGTTCGTGTATTCTCCGAATTCTAACATGAATGCATGTAGGATCTTGTCCTCTGTTGGGGTTGTTATTATGATTTCTATCCTTGCGCCTTCTTTGTTGGAAGACCCATCCACGAATACTTCCCATCTGCGAGAGTTGACTGGTTCCAGGAAATCATCTGGATCTTCTTTGTCTTCTTCGGCTCCCGGTATGTCATTTATCTCTTCTTCGTCTTTGAGGGGCAGATCCGCCAAGAAATCTGCTAACACCTGTGATTTTTCCGCCGTTCAAGGTTCGAATATGATTTTGAATTGCGTCACTTGTGCATTCCATTTGGCTATGCGTCCCACTCTGTCTGAGTTTTGGAGGACTTGGCCAATTGGTGCCTTCGTTAGTACTCTCACCGTGTGTGCGTTGAAATAGGTTCGCAACTTCTGCGTTGCGAACACTAGTGCTAGGATGATATGCTCTATCTTCGTGTAGTTCCTTTCAGCTTGGTAGAGAGTTTTGCTGATGTAGTAAATGGGTATTTCTTCCTTCTTATTCGTTCGAACTAGAACTGCACTGATTGCGCAGCTGGTAGCCGCCAAGTATAAAGTTAATACCTCGTCTTTTTCAGGTTTTTGTAACGTTGGTAGGGCTGTCAGGTGCTCTTTAACCTTCTCAAAAGCCTGTTGGCAGTCTTCTGTCCACGCGAACCTGGAATCTTTCCTTAATGTGGAAAAAAAAATCCTTGCATCTATTTGACGATCTGACTATGAATCTCCCCAGCGCCGCCAGTCTTCCGCTTAGCCTTTGGACATCCTTCAGACTCTTCGGTGAGGGCATCTCCACTACGACCCTAACTTTCTCTGGATCCTCCTCGATTCCTTTTTTGGTGACCAAGTATCCTAAGAATTTTCCGGAGGTTACTCCGAAGGTACACTTATCTGGATTTACCTTCATTTTTCAACTCCTCATGGCTTCGAATATCTCTCTGAGGTCCGCCAACTGATCTTGTAATTTTAGGCTTTTGACGAGCATGTCATCAACGTAGACTTCCAAGTTCTTTCCAATCCATTGTTTGAATAACTTGTCCACCAGTCTTTGATATGTGGCTCCTGTGTTTCTCAGTCCGAAGGGCATTCTTGTGTAGCAATATAACCCTCTCGGAGTGAAAAAGGTTGTATGTTCATGATCTTCTTCAGCCGGGGCTATTTGATTATACCCTGAATATCCGTCCATGAATGACAGCAGTTCGTGACCGAAAGTTGCATCGACCAGTTGGTCTATGCTTGGCAAAGGGTAGCTATCCCTCGGACAAGCTTTGTTGAGATTGTTAAAGTCGATGCAGATTCTGACGCCTCCGTTCTTCTTTGGTACTATTACCATGTTTGACACCCACGTTGGGTACATTACTTTTCTGATGAATCCGGCATCCATCGGCTTTTAGATCTCCTTTTCCACTGCTTCGTGGTATATAGGGGCTACCTTCCTTATCCTTTGCTTGAATGGCGGTGTGTCCGGGTTTATCCGTAGGTGATGGGCCACCACCGATGGATCTATCCCTGACATATCCTTCATTGTCCACGCAAATACATCCAAATACTCCTTCATCAGCTCTTTTAGTTTTACTTCCATATCCTCCTCCAACAGCGTTCCTATACTCACTTCTCGTGACTGTTCTTCGGTTCCAATGTTGGTTTTCTTCGTTGGATCGATGGATGAGAACAATTTCTTCGGAGGTCCTATGGGAATAACATTCTGTAATGGTTATTTGTCCCCAGTCGATGTTGATGCCACCATCGCTGCTGGGAGTAGTGATGCTTCTTTGGCCGCCTTGATTTGCTCGTTGTTTTCATCGTATCTTTTCTCTTTCTCTTCTTCCTTTCGCTTTCCTTTATTCTTCTTGAGTGCTTCCTGTACCTCATTGTGGTGTCTGGCTTCGGCGGCGTCACATCTTTGTGCATCTTGCTGGTCTCCTTTGATCTCCATTTCCCCGTATGGCGTGGGGAACCTTAGGTGCTGGCGATAGGTAGACGACGTTCCTCTCAAGCGGTCACTACGCCACAGGGCCTGATTCCCAACGTTTTTTTTTCCGCATCTGCAACGTCTATTAACGTTGCGCCCTAGGCAACGTCTATTAACGTTGTGCAGCGTCAAAAACGTTGCTCTAAATATTTTTTTTTTATTATTAATGAAGCAACGGTGGGGCAACGTTGACTAACGTTGCATATGCAGGGTTTTATTTGTCTTTTTACCGGAAAATATATTTACTTGCATTATATATCGTTTTATCTTCATTTTGTTATTTGCGTAGAAACTAAACTCCCCATTTTTTTTCCTCTGCATCTCATCTTCTTCCTCGACCACTTTCAAAAAAAAATAATATATTTTTCTTCCTCACCGAAACCATATACTTACAGGTTGTACCCATATACTCTCATGAATCAAAAATTAATCAAAACCGAAACCCATATATCAGATCTAAAAGAAAATCCCTTTTTCTAACCCTAGATCTAGTTGATTTGCTCCTGAAATCGAAAGAAAACTCTCATCTCATGTTCCATACAGTTAAAGATCCAATCTCGATGTTGTTAAAGACTCTAAGATGAAGATTTTTCCGGGTATAAACCTTAATCTTGGGACCTAAGTGGTGCTCATAGCTTTGTAGCTCAGGTTTGGAACCTTAAACTCATCTTATACTTGTCAGAATCAGTCAATTTTTGGGCCCCCCCGAAGTCCACAACTTTTATTTTTATTTCTATTAGTAAGTATCTTCTCTTTCCCTCCATACTTCAGTTTCATCGAATTAGGGTTTTGCGAAATCCAATTCTAAGGGTTCTTTCAATATTATTACTTGTTTTATTTTCTGGGTTTTGCATAGTTTTTATAATGACTGTGAATTTTGTCGTCAATTTTAAGGTTTTTGATTGAAATTTTTGTTTTTGTGGTACAAGAAGGAAAACCCTAGTTTTGAGTGGCATATGGAAGATAAAAGGTATTGATTTATTTTTCAATCTATAATTTCTGCTGTAAAGTTACTGTCTGTTTTATCTTTAAGATGCTAGAAGGAGGCAGTGCCCTCGATTTCAGTTGTCTTCACCACTGGTGGTTTAGGAGGTTTACAGGGCCGTAGTAGGAGGTAGCTCTTTCACAACGCTAGGGTATCGAGGTGGTGGTGCAACTGCTGAGTATGTGGATCTACTGTTGTAGATGAAAGGAAAGTGGATAAGAAGAAGGTAACTCTCTCTTCTCTATTGAGGTAGAAAAATCTTCAAGAGTGTGAATCTGAGAGATTTCGAGGAAATGTTGCTGGATTTTCTGAAATTTGATGAAACACTAGATTTTTTAGGTCTAGTGGAAGAGGATTTTGGTTGCAATTGCCTGAATTTGTTCTTGAATTGCAGTCATCATGTGACTCAATGATACGTATAATCTCTATACTCTTGATGACTAGAGTTATTAGGGCGGAATTCGAAATAACTATAGACGAAAGATAGGCAAAACGTAGCACAAGGACAGTATTACGAAGAAAGATATCTTCTCTAGATTATGAACAAGACAATATTACAATTCTCTCTTTCACGCTCACAATCTGCTAAGCTTGCTTTTGCAATACAACGATTACCTCACAAACTTCTTCTCTAGATTTACTAGATGCCTACCGTCTTCGGTGTCGTAAGCTATGCGCTAGGCACCTCTATATATAGTGGTTTGGGTTTCCCCAAAACCTCCAAGGAATCTATTTCCTAATCTAAGAATCCTTCTTTATAAAGAATCCTTCTCTATATAGGAATCCTTTCCTAAATAGAGTTCTTCCCTCAATTAACTCGAGGTCGACTAAGTTCCTAAAGAGACTAGGATACACCTGTATCATGGGTCCCCCCTTTAAGAACTTGAACTCCAGTGAGAGTTAGAAATGGAGGTTAGGGAACTCGAGTGTTCCTTTCTCCCTGTTGAACCACTTAGCCTTGCTGGGAACTTGCCCTTGACATCCAATTAGGAAAGCTTCTCTTTCTCCTTGCCGTGTCTTAGTCACTCTTCGCTCCAAAATGCAATCTTCTTTCAGCGGCTCCTCTCAATCAAACCATAAGTCTTCTACGCGTGGTAAGATCATCTTGTCATTCCCATCATCATCCAGTAACGGTGGTTCAAACAACTTCAAGTATTCGGCATTAATGACCGAGTACATTCCTAGATAAGGTGGTAAATCGAGACGAAAGGCATTGTCACCAATCTGGTCGAGAATACGAAACGGTCCATACCTCAATGGCTTCAACTTCTTACCTTCCCCCTTCAACCTTTCCTTACCTAACTTCAACCATACCATGTCACCAACACCGAAATTACAAGGAACAAGATGCTAGTCATGTTTTGCCTTGTATTTGGCTTGTGACTTCTTCAATTGTGCTTCAACGGTCGCATGAATTTGAGAAATCTTCTCCAAGAACTTCTGTGCCTTTTGTCTCTCACTTCCTTCTTTTCCCCCAACTGTTGTATCACTTGAAAACACCAAATCGAAAGGACTAGGCGGTAAGTAGCCATAACACGTCTTGAAAGGAGACTTTCCCGAAGAACTGTGAACCGCTCTATTGAAAGCAAACTGTAGATATGGTAGACTCTCATCCCAAGTCTTAGGATGCTTAGAATTATATCCCCGTAACATATGAACCATAGTCCTATTGACTACCTCTGTCTGCCCGTCTGTTTGTGGATGAAAAGTTGTACTCTTCTTCAACCTAGTGTCCATCATCCTCCACAAAGAATCCCAAAAGTGACTAAGAAACCGACTATCCCTATCAGAAATAATCGAGGTAGGTAACCCGAAATGCTTCCACACATGCTCAAAAAAAAGCTTTGCTGCACCCGCTCCTGTCACTGTCTTTGTACATGGAATCAATGCAATCATCTTGCTGAACTGGTCAACCACAACGAACAAGTAATCATGACCCGACTTGGTCTTCGGCAGCCCACCAAGGAAATCCATAGAAATACTCTCCCAAGGTCTTGATGGTACCGGTAATGGTAGATACAACCCATCTTTCTTGTTTGAGGGTTTAGATGTGCAACACAACTTACAACCTCGAGCAAACTTAGCCACATCATCTTGCATCTTTGGCCAAAAGACATAACGTCGTAGGTTAAGTAGCGTCTTATTCATCCCAAAGTGTCCAGCAACTCGGGATGTATGTGCTTCTCTCAACCATTGCAACCTATCTCCATCTTCTGGAATGCATAACAACTGACCTTTGTATAATAACCCATCTCGGAGTTCAAACTCACCTTTCAAACCACCTTTTACCTTCTCTAACACCTTCTTGAAGTCTTTACTGGATGCGTACGACTCAGCATACTCTTGAGGAACAATTGGTTGAATCCGCATAGCCACCAATAAACTAACTGGCGGTCTTGACAACATATCGGCCAACTTGTTTGTAACTCCCTTCTTGTACTTGATGATTATATGAAACGCCATCAAGTAGGACATCCACTTCATGTGTCGAGCTTGTTGTAACTTGGTTTGCGCATGTAGATACTCCAATGGCTTATGATCTGAGTGCACTACCACTTCTTTACCTAAGAGATACACTCTCCAATGTTTCACACATTGATACAAGGCATAAAATTCCTTGTCGTAAGGTGGATAGTTCTTAATAGCACCCGAGAACAATTCTGAATGGTACTCCACTGGCTTACCATCTTGTAGCAACACTCCTCCTAATGCATAGTTAGAAGCGTCTGACTCAACTTCAAAAGTACGTTGTAAATTAGGCAAAGCTAATACCGGTGCTTCTGAAATCTTCTTCTTAAGTAACTGAAAAGCTTCTTCATGGGTCTGTTGCCAATCAAACTTTGCCTTAGACCCCGTCATACCATGTAGTGGCCCAGCAATAGTAGAAAAATTCTTAATAAACTTGCGCAAGTATGTGCAAGCTCCCAAGAAACTTCTGACTTCAGTCACCGTGCTAGGTCTTGGCCACTTAGTGATCACCTCAACCTTCCTTGGATCAATCTTACGTTTCCCACCACCAACAATGAAACCGAGATATACCAACTCTTCTTTTCCAAACTCACACTTCTTTTCGTTCAATTTCAGCTGGCCTTCATGTAACACTTGAAATACCTTCTCAACGTGAACAAGATGTTCCTCCCAAGTTCTGCTATATACGAGGATATCATCCAAGTAAACAATGACAAAATCTTCTATAAAGGGTCGTAACAAATCATTCATCAAACGCATAAACATCGCTGGAGCATTACACAAACCAAACGGCATCACCAACCATTCAAACAAGCCTTGTTTGGTCTTGAAAGCAGTCTTCCATGTATCATCTTCTCGCACTCTCACTTGATGATAACCAGATTTAAGATCCAACTTTGTAAAGACTCGAGCTGTAGAGGGTAAAAACTCCTCGGAACACGTGTCTCGCATCCAAGAATCCAAACCACACCGAGAGGATCGACAACGAGATCTCAGACTAGACTCAAGGAGAAGAAGGTCGCAGACGAACGAAGTAAGACTCGAAAGGAAAGGGTTCGGACCATATCGAAGGATCGAAGCCCTAGAATCAACTTCGGATCGTCAACGACTAAACCGCCTTACTCGACAGGGACTGACACCACCACGATTGAGTCGTTTGTCTTTATTAGCTGTAAACCACCCAAGCTCGGCCTATATAAGGCGAGCTTGGAAAACGTTGTAGGGGTTGGATTCTCTTTGGGTTGAACCTAAGCGGCAAGAAGGAGATTAGGTCTGTATCTCCTCTGGTTCCTTAGGGTTATATTCATGTAATCTCAACATTGGAATTCAGATAAATATTTATACATTTAGCCTTTGATGTTGTATGTTTTTAGTCTTCAATTAATCTTACTACCTTCGGTATTGTTCTTGTGGTCTTCGCACCATTGAATCTCAACTAAACTACTGTATGTATGAGTAGATCTGATGGATATGGCTCCTGGAGTACCTATGCAGATTTTCTACTCGTACAGTTTGGCGCTAGAAACAGGGATGATTAAAACAACTTAGGGTTTGCCTGTGATTTTTCGGGTTTTCAAATTTTTAGTATATTTTCTAATCTTTTCAAAAGATTTTCAAAAGCTTGTTTTCCGAAAAGAAGCTCCTGTACCTTAAGCATCTAAATGACCTTAAAGGCTTTGGCATGTTTAAGAGTTTTTTGAGCACAACATCAGGTGATAAAATCATCCATTAAAGAGTTTCAAAACCTTGATATGATGAAGTTGATTTCCAAAGGAGGCAGTTTATGTTCGCCTTAAACGTTTTAAACAATGGAATCTAGCCTTGCGAAAAACGATTACAAATTCATGTTGTATCTGAAAATTTATTTAAGGGTTTTCAAAATTCATGCTATACTTGAAAATCCATTTTAGGGTTTTCAAATTTCATACTATATTTGGAAATAAAACTCCATAAAAAGAAGCCGATGGAAAAGGATGATTTGAGCTAAAAGACAAAATAAGCAGTTAGGAATACATCTAAAAGGGGCAAATACGACATATTAAATTCCATCTGAAAGAACCCGTTGCAGAGTAAACTTACATGGCCGACAAAAGTACACTGCGCTAGCCGCCTTGGACCTCACGGGTTTTTTGTTTTTTGACAGGTCATAACCAGGATGGCTTCAAAATCGGATCAGGCTCCGAAGCAGCGAGTGGGATCCTCGAAGCAAGGGACCAGGTCATCAAGACAGCATTTCACTAGATTCTCGACAAGTAAAGGGTTATCTCCCGAGGTGGCGGCTAGCACAGTCCAACACAGGGAACCAGTAAACGAGAACGAAGTATATGTAGAAGACTTAGGCCCTAAGGGAGAAGGATTTCCAGAGGCAGAAGAACCACCCCAACAGCAAATACAAGAAGAAAAGGGGGAAAACGACGAAGAAGAGGACGAAGCATCCGATCCTGACAATGAAATGCCTGAGCACCAGCCTACCGAAGAAAATACGGCAAGAGCTGCACGATTTAGAAAACTAATCTTGAAAAACATAAAAATAAAAAAGCTAAAGAAGCAGTTGGCCGAAGCAAACAAAAAGGTAGCAGAAAAATCAGCATCCAATTACAGAGGAAGCAGCGAAGGACACTCTCGTCCAAACAACATATCCCACCCGAAGGAACCCTCCGTATCCAAAACGAACATCAAGACCAAGGGCGCCAGCAGAGGTCAAGGAATCACGGTGTCTAGCAAAAAGACCGAGCCTCCAGCATACACGAAGGCAAGCATACATATATTCAGCGAAGGTAACCCAACGAAGAAGGATACCGAGGCAAGAGCCTTACAGCAAGTAATGATGGACCAAATAAAGGCACTCCGAGCAGAGCTTTTTGACAACCAAATCCAGTCGAGCGACAGGATCAAACTCACTCAAGCTATGAATGACGTCAAACGCTCTCCGCTAAGTTCAGAAATCATTTCATTGCCAATTCCAGTAAAATGCACGATGCCCACCTTCACCTCCATCTTCGACGGTTCGGGAGACCCCACTGTACATGTCAAAATGTATCTCCGAGTCTTTCTGGCTTACGCCAATAGGGATGAAGTGCTTTGCAAATATTTTCCCTCCAGCTTAAAAGGAGAAGCCCTCGCCTGGTACGACAATCTCGCAGCTGGCTCGATCTCATTCTTCGAGGAGCTTTCCAAAGTTTTTATACTGCACTTCCTATACAACAACTCCTCCAAACCAGGAGTGGAGAAACTATTCAGCATTCGGGTACGCCCAGGAGAGTCGACCAAAAGCCTAACGAGCAGATGGACCGAGCAGTGTGTAGAGGTGGGAAATGGAGCCACGGAAAAGGATAAAGTACGAGCATTCCTCAACGCTCTAGACAAAGATCACCCTCTATACGACAGACTCTTCTCAAAGAACCTCGAGACGCTACATGACCTTTGAAAGTACCAAAAGGAGCGAATTACCTTGGAGGAAATAAAAGAACAAGCATCACTGGGTAAGGAAACAATCTTGAAGCAGGTTCATTCAATAAACAACTTATCGCTCGAAGAGCGAGGACAAGAAATAAACACTCATTTCGGGGACCCGTCGAAGCGAGAAAGACAAGATGATAACGGTCGATATGGGAACGAAGGAAAATTCGGTGACGGAAAGTACCATGACAACAGAAAGTACAATGACAACCGAGGAAACAACCCTCGGGGAGAGTTCGAAGAGAACAACAGCCAGCAAGGACAAGGAAACAGAAAATTCGGGACGACTAAACCAGGATTTCCTGCATTTCACGATAGGAAGCTTCCAAAGCTCTGTGTACCCATCGAAGACGCTCTTCGGATCATCGAGCAGTCTGAATTTGCCGGCGAGATCAGATACCCCCGAAGTAGGGGAAACCAGCCGAAACACACGAAAAATTCAAGAGAATATTGTCAATTCCACAAGTTTTATGGACATACCACCGAGGACTGTGTCACGGCACAGGATCAAATTTACTTCTTTATAGCTAGGGAACAGTTCAAACACCTTCTAGAGCTACCTAAACCACCCCCACATCAACCGCAACCGAAGGAAGAGCCAAAACACGAAGCTTATGTGATTACCATCGACAGGGATATTCCAAGGTTCGGAACTTGCAATTCAATTGTTCATACGAAGGGTCTAGAAGGAATCCAGACAGGTCGCATTCACAAAAGGGATTTGGAAGGTCAGGAGATATTAAGTGTGATCACAAAGAATCGATTAGAGGAGTGGCAGAAGCAGCCCGTGTTCTTTTCAGCGGCAGACATCCCCAATGAGGGAAGGATGCATAATGATCCTCTGATCATCACCCTTCAAATGGGGAAGATAGCCATGCCTAAAGTACTGGTGGACCCCGGGAGTTCTGTGGACATACTATTTGGTCAAACATTCGACAAGATGAAGGGTAAGAAAGCTACTTTGGTACCTTCGGATTACAACATATTCGATTTCAATGGAAAGCCGTCAACACCTCGGGGAGAACTAATGCTCACAATTCATGTCGGTAGTCAAAAGTAACCAACTTTATTTTGCGTGGTGGACATAAACTCTCCTTACAACGCCATCGTGGGAAGACCATGGTTGCACAGCATTATGGGTGTCGCATCCACCTTGCACCAAAAAATCTGGTTCCCAACCCCAACATGAATTGCGGAGATCCCAGGTGATCCTACCGAGGCCAGAGCTTGCCACGAAATAGATGTTCAAGCGAAGGAAGGCAGCAAGGAATGCTCGGAACAAGCTAAAAACCCAAGGATATCGGACGAGAGCATAGCTAAATTCCTAGCTGACACCGAAGCTGGAATGCTAAGCGTGAAACAAAAGGGCAGCGAAGACGGCCAGTATCTTGAGAACCGAGAGCAGTTCCTCGTGGCAGAAGGCAGTCTCCAGACTCCGAGCGAGCAATCAGGCGAGTCTAGCGAAGGCAAAAACATCGAGCAAGAGCCCTTCTGGGTTGGACCATTTGTCATCGAAAGGCAACTTGACAATGATACCTATAGCTTGATCAACCTCGAAGGCCAGAGATTGAAAACCCCAGTGGAGGGGAGGTACATGAAACACTTAGTTTAAGAAAGCAATTCCATTTGTAAGCAACACTCGAAGAGATTTAATAAATGAAAATCGCACTCATTGATGCAACTCCCATCGAAGTCAAACTCCAAATACTGTCAGCACCATCACAAAGGCTGTAACGCCAAAGGCAAAAAACGCCAAACAGGCTGTAACGCCAAAGGCAAAAAACGCCAAACAGGCTGTAACGCCAAAGGCAAAAAACGCCAAACAATAAAAAAGACCGTTCTAATCTTAGTCATTCAGCTCAGCCAGATTTATATACAACTGGAATTCAGTCCTTTCCGATTTGCTGAAATGGGTTGTTCACATTTAACATTTGTCATTATTAAAATCAATATTTATTATTATTGAAATCCAATTCAAGGACTGCTTTTCACGGTTCTTATAAAGGACGTGTCAAGTCTGTTCTTTAATAAATTCAGCAAAAATCCGTCCTAAT
>JAJJMA010165365.1:0-12780 GCA_023529015.1 Papaver nudicaule | reverse complement strand
CTCTAGCCCAGTATTGAGCATTAGGGTTCTTAAGTGGGAGAATATTAGTAAAGATTTGTAAGGTGAGTGATGTATTCTAACTTTACTTAATAAGATTTATCTTGGGAGATTGTACAAGTCATGATGAAAAATTAATGTTCGGTATCTCTATCCCTTCTCTATATCTTTATATTATATTGTTATGTACGTTTGTGTGTGAAACATGATTATATTACTTGGGTGGACTGTGTAAGATCACACCATGGGATTTTACACAGCTACATTTTGGCGCTAGAAGAAGTTTGAACTTGTTTTTTTCATAATGATTTGCTAGGATTCATCACATATCATGTTTTGCTAACATGTTTAGTCATAAAAATTTCATCCGCTGAAAGAAGATTGCATTTTGGAGCGAAGAGTGACTAAGACACGGCAAAGAGAAAGAGAAGCTTTCCTAATTGGATGTCAAGGTCAAGTTCCCAGCAAGGCTAAGTGGTTCAACAGGGAGAAAGGAACTCTCGAGTTCCCTAACATCCATTTCTAACTCTTACAGGAGTTCAAGTTCTTAAACGGGGGACCCATGATACATGTGTATCCTAGTCTCTTTAGGAACTTAGTCGACCTCGAGTTAATTGAGGGAAGAACTCTATTTAGGAAAGGATTCCTATAGAGAAGGATTCTTTATAAAGAAGGATTCTTAGATTAGGAAATAGATTCCTAGGAGGATTCGGGAAAACCGAACCACTATATATAGAGGTGCCTAGCGCATAGCTTAGGACACCGAAGACCGAAGGCATCTAGTAATCTAGAAAAGAAGTTTGTGAGGTAACCATCGTGTTGCAAAAGCAAGCTTAGCAAACAATTTAGGGTTTAAATTGTTTAGTGAGATTGTGAGCGTAAAAGAGAGAATTGTAATAGTTTTCTTGTTCATAATCTAGAGAAGATAGTTTCTTCGAATTGGTTCTCGTGTTTTCCTATTTTCGTCTATTGTTATTTCGAATTCCACCATAATAACTTTAGTCATCAAGAGTACAGAGATTATACGTATCAAGATGATGGGGATGACAAGATGATCTTACCGCGCGTAGAAAAATTATGGTTTGATCGAGAGGAGCCGCTGAAAGAAGATTGCATTTTGGAGCGAAGAGTGACTAAGACACGGCAAGGAGAAAGAGATGCTTTCCTAATTGGATGTCAAGGTCAAGTTCCCAACAAGGCTAAGTGGTTCAACAGGGAGAAAGGAACTCTCGAGTTCCCTAACCTCCATTTCTAACTCTCACAGGAGTTCAAGTTCTTAAAGGGGGGACCCATGATACAGGTGTATCCTAGTCTCTTTAGGAACTTAGTCGACCTCGAGTTAATTGAGGGAAGAACTCTATTTAGGAAAGGATTCCTATATATAGAAGGATTCTTTATAAAGAAGGATTCTTAGATTAGGAAATAGATTCCTAGGAGGATTCGGGAAAACCGAACCACTATATATAGAGGTGCCTAGCGCATAGCTTAGGACACCGAAGACCAAAGGCATCTAGTAAATCTAGAGAAGAAGTTTGTGAGGTAATCATTGTATTGCAAAAGCAAGCTTAGTAGATTGTGAGCGTGAAAGAGAGAATTGTAATATTGTCTTGTTCATAATCTAGAGAAGATATATTTCTTCGTAATTTTGTCCTTGTGCTACGTTCTACCTATCTTTCGTCTTTTGTTATTTCGAATTCCGCCCTAATAACTCTAGTCATCAAGAGTACAGAGATTATACGTATCAATAGTCGACTATATTTCGAAAGAATAGAGAAAGTAGAATAGAAGAATTTCCATAAAGTCATAACTCCTACTAACCTTTTGTCGATGAAGAATAATTGATGTCTTCTTTGTCTTCACAGTCTTCATCTTCAAGGTCTCTACTACTTTGTCTATATCCCAATTCTGAAATCTAAACTCTAGTGGGCTAAATCAAGAATTGAGTTTTGACAACTAAAACTGACAACTAGCTTGACATACCAACGCTAGTGGGTTTGACCGGACAATGTCCTAACAGTTATTACAATAAAAAAATATATTAAAAACTTTCTTATAAATGCATAGAGATGTGAGTTATATATGTGATACCATATGTATCACATATATCTTTCTCGTTGTTAGATACTATATGATAGCTTCAGATATATATATATATATATATTATATAGATATTTGTAACCGAATCGAACAGGGCCGGCCGTGGGATCTGGATGCCCCGAAGCCTTAATAGAAATGTTGCGTCCAAATTGA
Organism: Papaver nudicaule; assembly: GCA_023529015.1. NCBI lineage: Eukaryota > Viridiplantae > Streptophyta > Magnoliopsida > Ranunculales > Papaveraceae > Papaver > Papaver nudicaule. The sequence continues at coordinate 10,533 of JAJJMA010165365.1, read as the reverse complement.
AATATAGTTAAACCAAATTTAATGATATATTAAAATATACCCTGACATAACTTATTGGTGACAATTATGACCGACGACAATCTTCACGAGTATAGGTCTAAATGACGATGAATAAAAGCTTTAAGGTCTAAATTTAGATGACAATTTAGTGTTTCGGCAATGGCTTCTTGGTGGATAAAAATACGAAGTATGATCATTTCAAATCAAAATGAAGGAGTTGGTACAGTGCTCAAGGTTCACTTGAAGGATATAACGTCCAGGGTTCAATCCTTTATGTTAAAGTTTTTGGGAAAAAAATAAAGACAAGCCAAATATCAAGGTTCACTTGAAGGATATAACGTCCAGGGTTCAAACCTTTCTATTAAAGTTTTTGGGAAAAAAAATAAAGACAAGCCAAATATCACGTTATTTGTATCAACCCCTTAGTAGAAAGATAGATATTTGTTTCCCCTATACTTGCTGCCCCAAAGCTAAGCTTTGGCTACTTGTGCTCAGGGCCAGCTCTGGAATCGAAATATACTGGCTCGTGTCAAAAATAAATTAATCCTTTACTTGATTTGATGTTTCAGTTTTACTTGTGCTTGTACCCCCTTCAAATACCTTCTTGGGAAATATACCCTTCTATTGAATGGTTGAATTCGCAAGAATGCAAATGCCACAAGGAATGCAGTGCGGTGAGCACATTAATACCTCAAGAAAGTCCTATGCCGATAAATCCCTTCTCATCATGTGAAGACATTTTTGCCAATTACCTGCAAATGTGTGAGTAAAGCTCTTTAGCTTCAAACTGATATACATCCAAAATAAACTATTTAGAAAGTTCTTAGAGCAAAGTTATTATAGTATTAAATCATGTTAGCATAAAAAAATTTTTGCCAGAAAATGGTTCTTGAATACTGTCAGTGTCAGAATCTCACTAGAACCATTGGACTAGACTCTCAACATAATGCATCATATATGTTTAAATCAATTAGACTCCCACCATAACCATTTTCATGTTTATTAACTTCAATGTACTATTCGAACTTGTCAACCTTAATGTATGTAATTCTGGGCATCTAAATCAACCAAGAAATTCTCTCACCAAATAAGATATCTAACATAGAGTTGTATAAATGTTAACTATTCATTTCCTTAAGATAACAACAAATGAAGCATCCATGTGTCTTTTGATAGAATAAATCACCAAATCATTCAGCCATAGAAAATAACTTACCAATTGCATAGAAAGATGAGTAAGAAGGCTTACAGTGGAATAAACAGAGGATTAATTTTAGGTTAATTAGTTAGACTTCTTATCTGAAGAACAAACAAAGTTACTAAACAGGGAGACCCCCAAATAATCAATTATGAACCAACAGAGAACAAAAATTTTCAGTTCATTGACTGAAAGCTTACAACGAAAGAAGTTATAGAAATTTTGAAACAAAGATAGAATTTGATTTCGAATTGAGACTTCTGATTAGAGAAGAGACAAAAGAGAAAATAGGTGAAATGAGGGAGAAAAGAATTCAGGTATATATATTAGATATATATAGGGGTGGCACGTAAATCAAGTAACCAATGCCTAACTTGAAAGTGCCACCCCTGATTCGTATAAGATATTTCTAAATAAATTAACTTGATCATATTTAAAGAAAGTCATTTTCAAGTGTTAATCTATTGGAGGACAGATCAGACACTTTGTATTCTCTGTTGAAAGATAGATCGAGTACCAAAAGCCTTTAGTAGTGGCTAATAAAACTCCTAGATCTGTAAGGGACGTCAGCTAGGGAAATCAAGTGTGGAGGGTCTTGCGAGATCCAAGAGATGTAAGGAGCGCGACTGTTAGGGCATTGTCCAGTCAAACCCACTAGCGTTGGTATGTCAAGCTAGTTGTCAGTTTTAGGTGTCAAAACTCAATTCTTGATTTAGCCTACTAGAGTTTAGATTTCGGAATTGGGATATAGACAAAGTAGTAGAGACCTTGAAGACGAAGACAGTGAAGACAAAGAAGACATCAATTATTCTTCATCGACAAAAGGTTAGTAGGAGTTATGACTTTATGGATATTCTTCTATTCTACTTTCTCTATTCTTTCGAAATATAGTCGACTACTTTAGTAGTGATAATAGCGATTGAGATCGTATTCTTGTGTAACGTGGCCTTGTGTCATGACCAGTGTTTGATCCCACAAATACTGTGAGTACAAGAATGAATGAGGCATATTCGGTGCCATGTGTCCATTACAATGGTTTGTTTGCAAACTGTTAGTTGGATATGGATGAATCTAAAGGAGTACTCTTGAGCAAAGAGTCCATGGATCACAGCTGAGGACGTTTTCACGTCTAAGTTCTGGCTCAGCCCAGTACTTCCAGCGGAATCCAGATTTGACGAAATCTGACAGGTGGACGGTTCCCGAACCGGTTCGCAAACCAGAAACTCGGAATTCTTCTGAGTTCGAAGTGCTGAATATTTCGCGAACCAGTACGCGAACCTGAATGTCGGTTACTTCGTTGGTTGTCAGATTTAGTGGATATTCTTTCAGAATTTCACTCTGAGTCAAATTCCAAACTCCTTTATCTCTTAGATGGACTTGTGTATAACATAATATATTTTGTGTTCCATCTAGCGATCCTCAATGAGTCAATAAGATAAGATTATCTCTGGTCTGTTGGATTTCTATCTTGAAGTGTTTTTGAGCTAACAAAACACTTGGCAGATAACTCAAAAAGAATTCCAATTGAGATTAATCTCTATTACTTGGTTATCAAGTTTAGGGTTTCCCTAACTTGTGGGACAAGTAATTGATTGTTTTATTCCAAAGCAACCTATCTTATTGGGTGCTATAAATAGAGGTGTCTACGGACAAATACCGCAAGCATCAAGCATACGTGAAGGTCCTTAGGGAAGGTAGCGTAAACTCTTTTCACTTCGGTGAATGCTTGTTGTGGTATAGTCATCCTCTATAGGTTGCAGCTCCTCTGGGAACTCCCTACGACTATAAAAGACTTCTCTTGAGAGTTGGGAAGCACAGGTAGATTGATCCCTTTGTGGTTGATCAGATTAACCTGTAACCTTAGTAATCTATCTTAGTTCTTGTCTATTCTAAAGTCTGTCTCTTCTGTTATACGGCTATTCAAGAACTAGTTAAGTTACGTAAAGGTTGGAAAGGTAGCAACGCACGGCTGCACTCGGTGTTGTAAGACCTAGTTAGCTCTAGTTATACAAGTTCCTTAAGTGGTTCTTCGTGTATAACTGAGGTAGAGACAAGTTGGGCATTGCTTACTTGGTTTGCGTATCAGCCCCAATTTGTGAAGTAGATTTCCGTATGACCTGGATTTAACAATCCGAAGGAAGTCATCTTGTGTGTGGTAAACTGATAGAGGACAGTTACACCATACGTCAACAATTAGGTTGAAAAGCCAGTATTGCTGACACAAGCCTTTGACAGCGGTCAAAGCAACTCCTAGGCCTGTAAAGGACGTCAGCTGGGGAATCAAGTGCGTGACGATCTGTGGGGGATCTAGAGACGTAAGGAAGGCGACAGTAGCCAATTCGCTTGGAGGGCTTGAGTTGGTCTCTGGTACATCCCAGACCGAAGTCTTATAGTAGGCTAGTGTTTGTAGTCAGTTTGTACTGGGCGGTGTTCAATCTGGACGAGGTCCCGAGGTTTTTCTGCAAGGCAGTTTCCTCGTTAAAAAAAATCTCTGGTGTCTTGTGTGCTTTTACTTTCCGCGTTATATTTCTGATAGTATAATTAAAGCACTAAGTAGTACGTTATTGCCTAACTGTAGAGGTGACTCCAAAGTACTCTTTGTCGAGGTTTAACAACTCCAGTTATAAGTTTGGATATTGATTTTTGAGATCGTCCAGACTTAAACCATAAGACTCACGAGCCAAAACGAAAAGTTGGTAGTATTTTGGTACCCCTCCTTTTTCAGCGACAATAACTGATTCACTTGGATCGCTTAAATGCTTGTCTCATCTATATTTAGTTCAAAGTATGATAGTAGGCTAGTGTTTGAAGACATCTTAATACTTTAATTCCTAAGAACTTGTATTGAAATGGTTCGAGGAAAACATTAATGGAGTATGAGAAGAATACTCCATTGAAATGTTTTCAGTTTATGAAACTCAAGATAAGAGAGTACATAGACAGTGTCGAATATACCAACAGTCATCAAGCTTCGATTAGAGTAATCGTTTAGTTCAGAGTAGAGGGCACTAGAATCATGACGTCTAGAGGATACCTTTTTGGTGAAGGAGGATATTATTATTTGTTCTTCATTCGTCTTCAGTTTTTTGATTAATCTTCTAGATAATCTAACCATCTTCTACCTAAAGGTCTAACCTAGTGAAGTCTGAATATTAGTAGGCATGTTCAAGTGTACGAGTTTTGAACACAAAATTATGACAACCAAGTTTGACATACTAACGCTTGGTGGGGTTGACCGAGCGTGCTCTAACAAGTTGATCTACCCAACTGCCGCCTTCTAACTCCAAGTTTTTCTTCAGATTTGACATTATTATTTTGTTGGATGCTTCTACTTGCCCATTGCACTGAGGTTATCTAAATAATCGAGATTTGAAGGATTTTTGTCTAGACTTCATCATCTTTTTCTTGTATGTGTTCGCCAGTAAATCTATCTATTATCTTTCTTTCTAGATGCTTCCCGTTGTCTGATACTACAATTGCTGGTACGCCGAATCTGCAAATGATGTTATTCCATATGAACTTGAAGATGTCTATATCTTTAATTCTTGCTAGAGGCACTTCTTCTATGTACTTAGTGAAAATGAGGGGATATACCGAGGTACACCACCAACTTTTGAATTCGTGAACCTAGTTGATTAGGTTAATTGTACGATCTCACAAATCAATATTATAGTAACAACTCAAGTTGTCTCAAAAGTTATTAATCAACGATCAGACTATGCAATACTTTAATTATATATGAATATAACGCAGAAGATAAAAGTAATGAACGACATAAGAAGTTTTGTTAACGAGGAAACCACAACCAACAGAAAAACCCCGGGACGTAGTCCAGATTTGAACACACACAGTATTAAGCGAATACAGAAACTATTTTACTATTAGACTTTAGAATGGAATGTATCGAGACTGAATTAACCCTCCAAGCAACTCAGCTACCCTTGTGCTCATACGTCTCTTGACTCCCGCAGAAGCCTACGCACTTGATTCCCATAACTAACGTCCTTTACATGCCTAAGTGTTGCTCCACTTGCCTTCGTGAAGACTAGCATTACCCTTCCTCTACAAGACGCCTGGTTGTACTCGATTTGTCTTTCAACAAAGAATACGATAGGTGATTTCTTTTAGACTTAAAGTCAAGGTTAATGGAAATCAATATACTGATTAGGGATTATAAATCTAGCCTAACCAGTTTTACCCCGTAACGCGTGATGAACTAGATATTAAACCTAGTTCGTGAATTGCGTTATGGATCTTCTATGACTTATAACACAGAGTGCAGCCGTACGAAGCTTCTATCAAATCTTTGGTTTTTATTGATTGAAGTGACCGCAACAAAACAATCGACCTAAGATAAAGGATCAGGAATATTAATTCCGACCTGTGTTTCACGATCCTCAAGTGACGTCTTTCAAATAGTCGTAGTCCAAGAAAAGGTCTTCGAGATGACGACCAACCTTTATGCAAGGATACGTATACATGTGTAAATGATTGGTTTGTATCTTGCACGAGGTCATCTATTTATATTGATCGTCAAGGGATGCTTTGCTTGATAGTTAAGCAACCTTGAGTAGGGCTCAACCAAGTTTCCGAACTTAGAAAAGTCAATAGGCTTGCTTTGAGATCCAACTCAATTTTCTTCTAACCCGTTGGTAAAAACCTAAAGGTCGTGAGAAGACTCACCTTGATCAAATCGAATGTTGGCAATGGCTTAACAAGTAAACCATGTTATAGGGTCCGTGTGGATATACATGGACGTGAAAGACTATTGTGGACAAGAGCTCCATGGGCCTTAATAAGAACTACCTTGGAAGTTCTTTCAAATAAGGTAAAAACTCAAATAAGGAAGTTTTTGTCCATGACTTATATGAACACGTTCATAAAGCAGTTTCAGAGTTCAAAGCCAAGATAATGCATCAAGTTTATGAAGGTGCATGAGCATATAATGGACGGAACTATGTGGAATTAACTATATGAGTGAAGTTTATTTTTCCCCTAAAAATTGGGTTCAAGGGAGTAAATAACATGATGGCAGTTGAACGCTCGTGGACTACCCTTGCACTTGATGAAATATTTTTATGTTGTGACAAAACTTTTTGGGAAATCTAAATAACCCTGGTTATAAATTTATTGTAGAAATCATATATGTAAGGTATTAAGAGCAATTGCAGGTAGACTTGAATTTTGCAACTAATTTTATCACGAGAATATTGGCAGTGATTCTTCATCTTGGATGGGCTATTGTTCAAAAAGGTGTTATCTAGTGATTTATTTTGATTATGATTTTATTAATAAAAGAGTTCTTGGGTGGTCCTTGCAAGATGAAAATTCATATGCAACGGGTGTTATTTGATTCATTCACGAAGTGAGGAAAATGAAATTAATATTTGATGCATTGACAAAACGAGGCTCAAGGGTAGTCAGAGGTCCAAAAGAGGAGTGTATATATTGGAAGTGTAAAAGGGAGGGTACCTAGTGCACCACCAACCTTTGCGTTCGTGAAACTATATGAAAAATTCTTAGTTTGACATTTAATAATAATGACAACTAGAAATAGATCTTTATTTCGATATTATAATTATTCAAAGATAAATCTTTGTAAATATTTATATAAAAGAATTCCCTCCAAGGTTGATAACGTACAACTTTGCAATTACTTTAATTATATCAATCAGACAAATATTATGTAGAATTAAAAATAATGTAAGATACCATAAATTTTGTTAGCGAAAAACCACAATATGCAGGAAAACCTTGGACCTCGGCAGTTTGAACAAACACTGTGTTAAGTTTGAAAAGGAGGGGATACCGAGTACACCACCAACTTTTTATTGTCGTGAACCTATGTGATGTTTACTTTAAAAATCTCAAAAATCAACATTCAAGTAACAAACTCAGATGAGATCTTTATTCAAGATCTTAAATCTCACAAGGATAAACCTTTGGAAAATATTAAAAAAGATTGAATTCACTTGAAGGTCAATAACATACTTTTATTGCAATTACTTTATTTATATCAATCCGAAAAAATATAATGCGGAAAATAGAAAGACACCAAAATATTTTTGACGCCAAAACCACAATCCAGCTGAAAAACCCCGAGACCAAATAGAACACACACCGTGTTAAGCCGCTACAAATATTAACCTACTATCAGACTACATCTTTAAACAGAGAATACTTAGGGCTAATATTCGATTCGTTTTTCAACAGATAATACTTGTAATCGATCTGTTCTCCAACATAGAATATTGAAAGTGAATTCCGTTTGATATGATCAAGGTTATACGGAAATCTCTTTATGAGCAATAACAATATAGAGCGGAAGGATCCACCTTTGCTTTCTGTATACCCGTAGCGTACGGATGTAACCGACATAGTCGGACATGTACGTGGAGCAATTGTCCTCCGCCTCCTCACTAATGTAACCAACATAGTTGAACCTGCCCATTTTCTGCATCCGGTGACACTATATGTAAACCGATTTAACGGCCTAGCTCAGTAGTACTGGATCACTGGGGGGTATCTCTCCAGTGATCCATATAAATAAAACTCTCGACCTTAGAAGAGGGGATTCCAAGTTATTCATATCAATACAATGAGAGCTTGACTTCTATCTTGTCTTCCTTACTTATGTTAGTTACTTGGGTATTAATATTTATAGCAACTACATTTTGGCCCTGACACAAGGGGAAAACGAATTCAACTAAATCAAAAGTCATGAGTCTTAGAAGGTGAGGGTGAGAGCTTTTTCAAAGAGCACGGACTTCGGTTTGTTTAGCTTCTTGAAAATCCAGTAACTCATTAAGTTATCGAGGGAACCATTTTAGATCTAGAAATAAGTGAAGGTTAGAGATATTTCATACATCACAAAGATCATTGAAAATCCAGTAGCTCACTAAATAAACCCAGATGTGAATACCATATGTCTAGAATATGAAGAATACTATCGTCTAATACGCGAGATGAAATGGAGAGAGAGTAAGAAGAAGAAATATAAAAGGGACGACACGAAAGTTGTGGATCCCGGGAGATGTGCAAGAACCCACCATACATCAACAATTGACGGTAGAGCGCGTAACATGAATCGAGCTAGATGTTGTACTCACTCGATTAGACATTCTTGTTATTCTTGTGAGATATCAGCAATCGTTCAGCTTCGAGCAGACTCGAACCATCAGAGCGCTGACAGAAGCAACCTCAGGAGTGCCAACGATAAGGGAGGAAGATGCGAAACCTTATCAAACGCATAACACGGAGGTCAAAAATGCAGCAGTTAGATACACGTGGTCAAAACCATCGGAGCATGAAGAGTCCACCGAACTAGAGCAATCACCACATAAGGCCAAATAACAACAACCGCAACCAGTGATACTGGCTCCGCAACAAGAGAGGATAACAACCATGGCAGAAAGACAACGAGCAAACCTACAAGCGGAGACAAAATTGATGCATAAATGTTTACAGATCACTGAGTCAGCTAGACGGACCAAATGACCGATCGGTGAAGAATTATGGGCAAACATACAAATAGTATGTACCGCTGTCAAAACCTAAACCGCAAGAAGGCATCTTCACAATAGAAGAATATGTTATGGAGGGAGGATACAACTTATCAGAGTACACCGTTGGGAAACCGCATGCAAGACCGGAGAAAGTACACAAACCACCAGGCACCAGCAGAATACACAGAGCCATGCTATTCCTAGAACTCACCAAGACGAGGTACATACCATTTCCGCACACCAAGGGAATCCCCGGAGGTACGCAAACAAGAGACGTACCATTTTGCATCTTCCACCAATACCGCTGTCACAAGGTGGAAGGCTTCATCCATTGGCACAAACATAGTTCAAGACTGGGTAGACAACAAAGATCTGCGACAATACGTGGAAGTAAAAAAACATTATGAAGAAAGAATGGTAGGAGCGACATTTAACAAAGATGATCAGGAATATCGTGATGAAGAATTGAACCCCAGTACGTAGGATGTCAGGAAGAACATAAGCAGAAAGTGCATCGTAACAGTGGAGGCGAATAACTCACGATCTCTTGTTTTTTGCAGAAAACTATTTAGGGATACATAACTCCAACACTTCATTCCGCTTGTAATAACAATAGACATAGGCATATAGGAAGTGAGACACATCTTGGTGATTCGGGAATATCGATGGATATCTTTTTTTATACCACCTTCTGCAAGATAAAGATACCACTAGAATAATTACTTGAAATAGATGATGATGTGTACACATTCCACAACCAACAAGATCAGTCTACCTCAATATCCAAGCTGGACATATTGTGCTTGGAGTATCATTTACAGTCATCGATGCAAGCTCGTCCTACAACACAATTATGGGGTGAAAATGGATACACAAGATAAATGTCGTACCATCATTGCTGCACCAAGCAATACGACTCTCAATACTAATGGGAACAATGGATATCCTCGGAGATAAGACAGTTAGGCGCAACCGGCGAACACAAGATTAATCCAAGAAAGCTCGCCGAAACAGAATGACCTAAGACACAGATAAATAACAATTAGCGGGTACTGATTGCACGTGCCCACCAAAGGAAGGAGTAAGAAAAGCAGACGGGGAGAAAACACAGGAAAAAGGAAGGAATGATAGGAGGTTGGCAATGAAAATATCATTAAAAACAGATAACAAAAAAAAAGGCGTATGCTAACGCTGGTCAAGCAATGGTAGTGAAAAAGCAGCAGGAAAGCAACAACGATGAGGATAAAAAGAAGCGGCGCGAAGAAATCGTATAACATGACGGTGCTGAAAAGAAAGCAGAAGATCTAGGCGTCGAAAGAGAAGATCAAGGTGTAAGGCGGAAAAGGCGGAAAAGGCGGAAAAGGGAGCTCTGCGGGAGAAGCACAGAGGAAAGCGCACAAAAATATACACTTTACGCCATGCTGCAAGGAAAAGAGTACATCCATGTCTCTCCCAAACCGGATAAAGGCACGAAGAATTCGCCAAGTCCTGACTCTGTATAAAATTAAGATTATGTAAAACTCGCTTGTAGTACTTTGTAAGCGTAAATTACTTTATTAATGAGTAGTAATTTTTTTAAAAAGTATTTAATTTTAAAAATGATGCTAGCCCTTTTTCGATGACTCTTTCATTTTCATGAATAACTGGTGAATGCTGTATCAGTTCCATATAAATATATGATGAGCCATTGGAATTGGTGTAGAATAAATAGAAAACCAGTAAAGTTTGTAGCCAACTATATTTTGAGAGGCACAAGTTATTCCATTGGAGTCAAGTCAAGGTGGATACAATGCAAAAAAAAAATCGTCAAGCCGGCTGAGATACACACAT
>JAJJMA010165362.1:0-16009 GCA_023529015.1 Papaver nudicaule | reverse complement strand
ACTCAGACTCAACTCAACTCAACTACGCAATATCTGCGTATCACTCGGGACATCAAAACATCACACGGGGGGATAACTTTAGGGGTATTGGTCTGGCAGTCGAAAGAAACTGATAGAGATAGTGGACAGTTACGAGAAGATGGCGCGAGTGGACATATTCTACATAACTCAGGCAGTTACGGAAACCAACCCATGTCCTCCACTCCTCCACTCTTCCACGACTTACACCTTCTCTGTCGAGAGATCAGGGTGAGTTCAAAACTATAAATAGAGGCCTCCTCTATCTTCCAAGGCAGAACATCTTTCCATAAACAACCAGATATTCAGAACACCTGAATAAACCATAGCCTCAGAAGTAAACACGCCTGAGCAACCCAACATACTTCTAGCCTTGGAGATTTCCAATCACTTTCACGACGGAGATCTTGAACTCTTACACCTAAAACACATCCTCAACCTGATCTCAAGTTTCTTCGTTGTTTCCCTCCCTAGATCAACCTCTATCCTCTCTGTGACCGAAGCAAGACGTAAACGGCCATTGACTTGGTTTAGGCTCGTCTTGTTCGACTTTGATCTCGAACACTACGAAAGTACCCAGAGACGGTGCATTGTTTTTCCAGGTAAAAACAAACACATACACCAAGAACAGTACTTTCTTAATGGCTGGATCCAGTCCTCCATCTAATGAAAAACACAAAGGTGTACCTGAGAAAGCTAAAACTCAGGATAAAAATCCTTCCAAGAATTGCCAGTACTGTGGCAAATCTGGACATGTCCAAGGAAGGTGTCGGCTTCTTAAGGGAAACAGAAAAGTTGTAAACAAGCTTCAAGCCGATATGGATAGAATGAACAAAGCCCTGAAGCAATTCAAGGGAGCGTTGAAAAACGTGGAAAGTTCAAGAGGAATTAAAAAGGGTAAGAAAAACTCTCAACCCGAATCAGTCTCTAGCAACCACTCTATAATCAACACCCCGTGTGAGTCTAGTACTCATACTCCAACTGCTTAATCGCAGTTAGGGGATGCATCCTCACATTATGACTTGTATGTGTGAGGCATGCAGTTGATATGAGGAATTTGTTCCTGGTATTGTGGTTGATCAAGTCACTAGTAGAAATACTATAAACATATTTCAGAAGAGTTCTACTCCATGAAAATTTTGTTTCAGTCGACTGTATAAACTCTGTCTGTCAGAGTTCAGGAGTTTTAGTTTGCGAAGCGGTTCATGAACCGTCCGTGACGCAGATTCTGGAAGATTCCCTTAAGTCTTTCAGATAAACTGAAACTCACTCCTCTTGGAAGATATATCGTTCATAAATCCAATAAGTCATAAACAAGATGGCTTATTCTACAAGAAGTGTTACGAGGAGTTGTAAAAGTGAAGCTGTGGAAGTTGAGCTCTGTGAAAGGATTACACGCAAGAGAAAGAGGACTCCTGCAGAAACTTTGGATTATCTCCATAAGTTTCCTGATCCAGAGACTCATGCTATTAACTAGAGAGAAACAATTGATGGATATTCACACTTGAGAAAGTACTTACTGTATAAAATCGATTACAAAAGGAAGAAAGCTAGTTTCCATGAAGACAAAGCCCAAAGCTTCAGGAATAACTGTGCTCATTATACATCATTGTTAAGTGTTTTAACCGGTCTTTCTGAAAAGGATGTCAGGGATGCACACATCGTAGATGATTTCTTTGATGAGTCATATCTCGAGATTGTGAAGACAAAAGTTGAGGTCATACAACTTGGTTTCGTGTCTTCATAACGAAAAGTAGTTTGCCTTTTCATGCTTTTTAGAGTTTTTCATCATGTACTACTTTATTTCATTAATAAAAGTTCTTTTTAGATGATTATTAATGATGTTTGCAATACTTGATTTGTCTACCTCAATCTTATTGCAACACATAGCTTTTTCCATTACTTCGGTAGTGATGAAAAGCTGTGTCTATTTACAAAAGTTATGCTTTTTCTCACGATCAAGAAACTTTTGATTGTATGATTTTTAGGGTTTTCACAAACTCGGAATCATATACTCTTTTCCAAAAATTTGGCTAAGGGAAAGCGATCATAAACAAAGGAATACTGGATAACATCAAAATTGTTTTGTCCATGTTAGTCTTTGTAAGTTGTTCTTTATTGAATAACACCACATGGGGGAGAGTTCTTAACTTGAATTTGCGCTTAATAACAAATCTTTTTGGGGAGCGTGGTTGTGGAATATTAGGAGAAAAGTGTGACTATATTTCTCCAAAGATGAATCAACTTAGAGATCATCGTTCTGATTTCTTAGTTATCTCATCTTAAACTTGGTATGCGAGTACTTAGCTTAACCTATCCTCATAGGTTTTTGAAACCCTAGCCTCGAACTACTTTGTCATATTTTTGTGACAAATAGGGGGAGAATACATATGGTTCTTGTTCTTGTGGTGCATAACCATAGGGGGAGAACATCATATGCTTACTTGTTGTGCTTTTCTAAAGTATCAAGTAAGGGGTAGTAATTAAAGCTGAGAAGAAGCTTCATATCAGGAATGAGTAGAATCACTTTAAAAGTTTTGATACACAGACTTTAAAGTTTGCTCAGATTCTTACTCTTTGCACAAACAACATGTGGGATTAGCATATTAACCCATGTAAGCTTGAGTGTACCTTCGTGGTTGTTTGAGCTGGATATGTTATAGCTGTTGTCTACGGATTCATCAACAAGAATTAAACAAACACATCAAGACTCAAGGGAGAAGTTGAAGAATTCAAGAAATCAAGATACATTTGGTTAGTACATAATTGTATTGAAAAAGCAGGGGTACCGAAATACAACCAACTTTTCGTTTGGGCTCGTGAGACTTATGGTCATATCTGGACGATCTCAAAAATCAATATCCAGATCTTGTGTAACCTGAGTTGTGATCACAAGTGATCAATTCCTCCAAAGACAAGTCCTTGTAAATCTTTGTTCAAGATTGGGAATTAACGTCAGGTTAGGAATAACGTACTTCTTGTGTTTGATTTAATTATATAATCAGAGAATATAATGCGGAAAGTAAAGCACACAAGACACCAGAGATTTTTTTAACGAGGAAACTACGACCTGTACAAAAACCTCGGGACCTCGTCCAGATTGAACACCGCCCAGTACAAACTGACTACAAACACTAGCCTACTATAAGACTTCGGTCTGGGATGTATCAGAGACCAACTCCATCCCTCCAAGCGAATTGGCTACTGTCGCACTCCTTACGTCTCTAGATCCCCCACAAATCGTCACTCACTTGATTCCCCTAGATGACGTCCGTTACAGGCCTAGGAGTTGCTTTAACCGTTGTTAAAGGCTTGTGTCAACAATTCCGGCTTTGCAACCTAAATTATCAACTGTATGTTTGAACTATCCTTTATCAGTTTGACATACACAAAGTGACTTCCTTCGGATTGCTCCAGGTCATACGGAAATCTACTTACAAGCGGGGGCTGACAAGTAAACCAAGTACACTATTCCCAACTTGTCTCTACCTTAGTTGTAAAAAGAATCACTTAAGAAACTTATACAACTGGAGCTAACTAGGTCTTACAACACCGAGTGCAGCCGTGCGTTGCTTCCTTCGAAACCCTGTGTGTAACGTATCAGTTCTTGAATGGCCTTATATCAGAAGAGAAGGACCGTAGAATAGACAAGAACGTGATCAGGTTACCAAGGTTACAGGTTAATCCGATTTCAACCACTAAGGTCTCAATCTCCTACCTGTGCTTCCCAACTCTCAAGAGAAGTCTTTATAGTCGTATGTAAATCCCGTGAGGAACTGCTTACCTAATAGAGGATGACTATACCACAACAAGCATTCACCGAAGTGAAAAGAGTTTACGTTCACTTCCCTAAGGACCTTCACGTATGCTTGATGCTTGCAGTATTCGTCCATAGACACCTCTATTTATAACACTCAATAAGATAGGTTGCTTTGGAATAAAGCAATCAATTACTTGTCCCAAAAGTTTTGGAAACCCTAAACTTGCACACCAAGTAATAGAGATTAATCTCAATTGGAATTCATTAACATTTATCTGCCAAGTGTTTTGTTAGCTCAAAAACACTTCAAGATAGAAATCCAACAGACCAGAGATAATCTTTATCTTATTGACACATTGAGAACCGTTAGATGGACCACAAAAGATATTTCATGATAATCCAAGCCAACTAAGAGATAAAGGAGTTCAGAGTTTAACCTGTGTGAAATTCTGAAAGAATATTCACAAATCTGGATAACAGCCAAAAGCACCGATTTAGAGGTTTGTGTAGGTACACGAACTTAAATAGCACTTTGGAACTCATGAGAATTTCCGAGTTTCTGTTTCGTGTACGGTTCACGAACCGTCCGACCTCCAGATTAGGTTTAACTTGGATCCGCTGGAAGTTCTGGGCTTAACCAGGACTTAGACGTGTGAGACGCCCTCAGCTGTAATCCACAGTACTCTTGCTCAAGAGTACTCCTATAGATTCACCCATATCCAACAAGTGATTTGCAAGCAAACCATTGCAATGGACAAATGGTATCGAATCTATCTCATACATTCTTGTAACCATAGTATTTGCGGGAACAAACACTAGTCATGACACCTGGTCATGTTGCCAAGAACACGATCTCAATCGCAATTATAACACTACCAAAGTAGTCGACTATTTCGAAAGATAGAGAAAGTAGAATAGAAGAATTTCCATAAAAGTTATAACTCCTACTAACCTTTTGTCGATGAAGAATAATTGATGTCTTCTTTGTCTTCACAGTCTTCGTCATCAAGGTCTCAACTACTTAGTCTATATCCCAATTCTGAAATCTAAACTCTAATAGGCTAAATCAAGAATTGTGTTTTGACACCTAAAAATGACAACTAGCTTGACATACCAACGCTAGTGGGTTTGACCGGACAATGCCCTAACATGTATATCTTTTGAATCCATATGTAAATTGGTTTTGTCACTAAAATTGACAAAGGAGGATATTGTTAGGGCATTTTCCGGTCAAACCCACTAGCGTTGGTATGTCAAGCTGGTTGTCAGGTTTAGGTGTCAAAACACAATTCTTGATTTAGCCTACTAGAGTTTAGATTTCGGAATTGGGATATGGACTAAGTAGTAGAGACCTTGAAGACGAAGACTGTGAAGACAAAGAAGACATCAATTATTCTTTATCGACAAAAGGTTAGTAGGAGTTATGACTTTTATGGAAATTCTTCTATTCTACTTACTCTATCTTTCGAAATAGTCGGCTACTTTAGTAGTGATACTAATAGCGATTGAGATCGTGTTCTTGTCTACATGACCATGAGTTATGTTGGTATTTGTTCCCACGAATACTAAGTTTACAAGAGTGCATGAGATAGATTCGACACCATTTGTCCATTTCAATGGTTTGCTTGCAAATCACTTGTTGGATATGGGTGAATCTAAAGGAGTACTCCTGAGCAAGAGTCCAGTGGATTATAGCTGAGGGCGTATAACACGTCTAAGTACTGGTTCAGCCCAGAACTTCAAGCGGATCCAAGTTAAACCCTAATCTGAATGACGACGGTTCCCGAACCGTTCGTGAACAGTAACTTAGGAAAAACTCTTGAGTTCCAAAGTATCAATTTGTACGCGTACCGTACGTGAACCTCAGATTCGATGTTTTTGGCTGTGATTCAGATGGACGGTTTGCGAACCGTCCCAAGTGAATATTCTCTGGGATTTTCACAAGGGTTAAACTCTGAACTCCTTTATCTCTTAGTTGGACTTGGTTATCACGAAACATATTTTGTGGTCCATCTAACGTTTCTCAATGTGTCAATAAGATAAAGATTATCTCTGGTCTATCTTTTTCTATTATATTAAGTTAACTGGGAGAGGTAGGATTCGAACCTACATAGGAAAAACTCCAACAGATTTACAGTCTGTCACTTTTGAGTCAAAATGCATTAGAAGCTGAATAAAATCAAACATAAAATGAAGCAGACATGTATATATCCTCAGGATCCATCTATCTATCTTGAAGTGTTTATGAGCTAATAAAACACTTGGCAGATAAATGTTAAAAGATTTCCAATTGAGATAAATCTCTGTTTACTTGGTTTGCAAGTTAGGGTTTCCTAAACTTGTGGGACAAGAAACTAGTTGCTTTATTCCTAAGCAACCTATCTTATTGAGTGTTATAAATAGAGGTGTCTAAGGATGAAAACCGCAAGCATCCAGCATACGTGAAGATTCTCTGTCGAATTGATCGTAAACTCTTTTCACTTCGGTGAATGCTTGTTGTGGTATAGTCATCCTCTATTAGGTAACAGTTCCTCTTGGGAATTACCTAACGACTATAAAGACTTCACTTGAGAGTTGGGAAGCACAGGTAGGAGATTGAGACCTTAGTGGTTAAAATCGGAGTAACCTGTAACCTTGGTAACCTGATCACGTTCTTGTCTATTCTACGGTCCTTCTCTTCTGATTTAAGGCCATTCAAGAACTGATACGTTACATACGAGGTTTGAAAGGAAGCAACGCACGGCTGCACCCGGTGTTGTAAGACCTAGTTAGCTCCAGTTGTATAAGTTTCTTAAGTGATTCTTCGTTTACAACTGAGGTAGAGACAAGTTGGGAATAGTTTACACGGTTTACTTGTCAGCCCCCGCTTGTAAGTAGATTTCCGTATGACCTGGAGAAATCCAAAGGAAGTCACTTTGTGTATGTCAAACTGATAGAAGACAGTTCAAACATACAGTTGATAATTGAGGTTACAAAGCCGAAATTGTTGACACAAGCCTTTAACAGCGGTTAAAGCAACTCCTAGGCCTGTAAAGGACGTCAGCTAGGGGAATCAAGTGTGTGACGATCTGTGGGGGATCTAGAGACGTAAGGAGTTGGTCTCTGCTACATCCCAGACCGAAGTCTTATAGTAGGCTAGTGTTTGTAGACAGTTTGTACTGTGCGGTGTTCAATCTGGACGAGGTCCCGAGGTTTTTCTACAGGTCGTAGTTTCCTCGTTAAAAAAATCGTTGGTGTCTTGTGTGCTTTACTTTCCGCATTATATTATCTGATTATATAATTGAAGCAAACACAAGAAGTACGTTATTAATAAACCTGATCGTTGTCCCAATCCATCCATTGGATTTACCAAGACCCTGTCTTGTGTCGGACTGATCCTTTGAGATCCAAACTCAGGTTAACGGATCTGGATATTGATTTTTGCGATCGTCCAGATCTGACTTCTCACGAGCCCAAACGAAAAGTTGGTTGTATTTCGGTACCCCTGCTTTTTCAGGTTTCACCCTTAATCCTAAATGGGAAGTAACAACACAAGGATTGGGTTGTAATCATCTTCATCGTTAATCCTAAATGGAAACTAACGGCACAAGGATCTGGTTGCAATTGTCCCCGCCATCGAATCAGTCCCGAATAAAATACTATTACTGCCGACAAAGTGCACGTCAACGTATGATATTGGGCGTCAACACTGAGGCCAAGAACCAAAGAACTTGTTCTCCAGAATGTTGTTTTTGAATCGGATTGCCAAAATTTAGTTTCCTCTTTTCAAAGTGCTACACCTGCTGTTCACTGGAATTACCAGGGACTAATACTAGAAATCAAGCAATTATTATCTAGTATTAGCAATGCTTATGTTATCTATGTTGAATGAAAACGTAATAGTGCTGCCCACGACTTAGCTGATGCAGCTAGAACTAAAAAGTCTTTTTCTGAATTGTGTATAGGGGTTCAAAAAAACTGAAGCCCCTCAATATTAATTCAAATGTCAGCTGTGGTGTGCTAAGGGGTATCCAAAAATATTGAAATGTCTAAGTTACCCTTTACACCAGTTTTCACTCCACCTACAAATTACACCCCACCTACAAACTACACCCCACCCGAACCCTAACCCTAATCAAAAAATAAAAAATCTCAAAATAAAAATCTTTCTCTCCTACTCCTTCCTCTCATGCCGATTTTTTTTTCTTCCGAATTTCATTCAATGGATTGAACCAAGGATGGTGGAGCAGTGGAGAACCAAATGTAATAATAGAAACCCACCTTTTGAACCAGTGTTGGTTACGGCTACCAGTAACTCCTAGATTTCAGCCGAAACCACAACCTATTGTTAAGAAGTTAAAAAAAAAAAAAAAAAATAGGGGTACGAGAATTGGCCATGGCCTAGCGCCATAGCCAAACCCTAAATACACAGCCATTGCCAAATCCTAAACACACGGCCATGGCACTAGGCCATGGCCGATCTCTAAATATAATAGCCAAGCCTATCTGCCAAGGCTATTTGCCATAGCCTATTTGTCATAGTCTATTTGCCATAGCCTATTTGCCAAGGCTATTTGCGAAAGCATATTTTCTGAAGGTTATTTTTGGTCCAAACCTTGTCAAATATCCAAGCCTTGCCAATGTTCTAAGCCAATGTCCGAAGTTTAGTTTTGGTCCAAACCTTGTTAAATATCCAAAGATTGTCGCTAATCCAACCTTCGCAATAATCCAAGGATTGCCATCAATCCAAGGATTAGTAACATGCCAAGTTAATGATTCCAAACTTACTAGAAGTGCTGGATTCTACAATCGTGTCCATTCCCTTGTTTTTAAGCCATGGTTTCATGATATTCCTATTTTTCTAGGCAAATTCGGAAATCTGACAGATAACCAGTGTTATATTTCTTAATCATGGCTCATAGCTATGACTTATTGCTATTTTTTAAGCATTTGTATGCCTCTACTACTCAGTAAATTAGTGTTTTATACGCTACAAGCTAAATTCCTAGATTTATGGCACACCAAGAGTTGCATTAGCTCAATTCTTGCCAAGAGATGACAACTGTCCATTATGTCTAAGCCTGGTTACCCGAGCTCAATCCTTAGACAATAGAGGTTTTCATTAAACCCATTAGCCAATGAGATTGCACAAGCTCAATCACTGGCTTCAGAAGATTTACTTAAACTTTCCAACAAATATTTTGACTCGATGCCAGGGCTCCATATGCTCCGTACGATGGCTAATCAAGAGTTTACTCGATGTCAGCTTTGACTTAACAAGTATCAAATACTTAATAATTCTTACGAGAATCAAGTAAGTTACATGGGGAATATTACTTAGGGTTTTGGTTTGGCAGTTTACGGCACGTGTGATTGCAACGGCACAATCACTCAACGGGAAAGAAACTAAGTCGTGTGAACGTTGCTATGAAAATGGGAAGTGAACGTGGGTTGTTAGTCTTTCCTAATTATCAGGCATAAGATTCTTAACACGTTTTTCACTCACTCCACTCTTCCACTTCTTACGAAGTTTGGAAATGATCTCACTGACAATTGATTCATTCATCTCATTCAGCATTCAATATACTAGTGACAATTGAATATCCATCCTACCTTTACTTAAGCAATATTCACAACAACAATATTTATAGCAGATTCTCTGATATCATCTTTCTCGGCTTCCCTCCCTTAAACTAACCCTATTTTCTCTTTTTGCAACTGAAGCAATACTCGAACGGCCATTTCTTGGTTTAGGCGAGTCTTGTTCGATCTTGACCTCTCGAATATCAAATTACACACACCTCCCTTAGAATCTCTCTATTGTTTTACACCTAAAACACCTATGGCTCAAAAATGAAGAACTTGTAGTCCTAACCAAGTTACGTCTGGGTTTTACCAGCCGAAACTAATAGTTATGTTAGTTACGGCTCAATATGTGTATTCTTCTATAAGTCGTAACTTGTTACTTTGAAATTTAATTTATGTCGCAAACATACGAGCCATAACTAATTATATTCAGTATGGTACCTTAACTTTGAAACCGTAAGTCTTACGACTGTTTTATGAAGAACAATAAGCCGTAAGTTTACTTACGGTTGAAACATTAATCCTAACCAGCAGTAGGTACGTATTACGGCTACCTATTATTTAGGTACGTGTTACGGCTTGCCTTATGCCGCAAGTTGCTTCTGGAAAGAAGATAAAAAATGATTTTTCAAAATTAAACTCTACTTGATTAGTTAAGTTAATTAAACAAACGTAAGACTAATTAGTATCTATTTAGAGTCATGGCAAAATTAGCCATTTTGAATTTTACATAGGGGGTTTGCCATTTTGCTTTGGGGAGACCATGATTGAGGGGCATCAGTTTCCGTGAAGCCCTTGTATCACAATTCCTTCTTTTGTCTTTCGGAAAGATGGCTGATGCAACTTTGCCCAGTAGTGTTATAAAATACCCTCGTCTGAAATGCTGCAACCTAAAGTACCCCCGACATTTCAAACTTTTCTAAAGTACCCTTTCCGTTTGCTTTTCCATCTAAGTTAGTCAAAGTAAGTTTGACATGTTAAAATGGGTCGTGAAATTACAAGATATCCCCGAACCCTCACTACCACCACCGAAGGTGGTGGTCGTGGGGATGGGGGTTCAGGGTTTAGGTGGTGGTGGTGGTGGGTTTAAGTGGTAGTGGTAGGGGGTTCATGTGGTGGTGGTAGGGGTTTAAATGGTGGTTTAGGGTTGGGTGGGGGGGGGGGGAGTGGTAGTGGTAAGGGGTTCATGTGGTGGTGGTAAGGGGTTCAAGTGGTGGTTGAATGTGAAGGGTGAACTAGACAATTTGCAAGTGCCACCTCACACTTAACCCTCAAAATGGATGGAAACCGTTACAATCAAAAAAACGGTCAAGGGTACTTAGAAAAGTTTAAAAAGGCGAGGGTACTTTAGGTTTATGCAATATATATACACAACAGACTTAAAAAAACTGCTGCCCAGAAGATTCAACCACAATCTCTCCCATACACAAAGGGTTTATGCAATATATATACAACAGACTCGCAACTTCAGGTGCAGAACATGAAGCACCATAGAACACCAGTCCCGTAGGGGGGAGAGAACAACAAGCAAGCATTCCAGAGACAATTACACACCTGGTGCAACATTATCAAAGCTTCCCAATTGATAGCAACAACATCAGAGAAAAATAGTCTTATCAAAAGCCTTTTTTATACATAAGGTGTCTTAAATGTGAAACAGCCCTTTTCTATACATATTCTGTATATCCACTTTGCATTTGTTATAAAGAAAATCCAAGAAAAAAAATACTCTGATGCCGCTAAAGAGACCTGCTCATTTATACAGAGATGGTAATGGTTGATGCATTTTCTGTACAGTTCGATAGAACGCTAATGAAGAACATGTAATGCTACGGTAACATAAACTACTACTACAACAATGGCCACATTTTATCTTATTATGTCTCACTCGTCTAGGCGTTGGATCTCACCCATCATGATCCGGTTGCTGGTGACTTTAAAACCTAGAAGAGCTGGATCAATTTGCTTCCCTTTCTTTCCTTTCTTTTTGCCATATTTCCCATGTCCATCTAATAACTCCATGCTGTTATCACCACCTCCCCCCTCCACCATCATTTGTTGTTGCTGCTGCTTCTTGTTGGCACTCTTCAGCATATCTATGAATGATGTCTCTGAAGCATCTGTATCACTGCTAGACGAGGTTCTCCTGAAACCCGTATTTTTCATACCTGAGGAAGATGCACTTTCAGAGTCTCGTCTTCCCTCTACTGCAAATAAAAAAGAAAAAGAAAAAAAAAATCAGAATCCGAACACTGCAAATAGAGTCGAAGAACTGTGACAATTCAAGATGATTGCCAATTTTATATTATACTACAGAGATCCTAGGATCCCCTCAAAAGATACACCTCAGCAAGTAAGATCTGAGGAGATATACATAGAAAGATATGAAAATGTGAGGGGATTATACCACCATTGAATGCAGTATTAAGCGAATGCATGTACACCTGCATCATTACAATTAGCTTCTCATGAACAAAATGTGCATTTTGCCAACTAATCAGTTAGAAAGATAATAAGTACAGGCCTAGGTTTGAAAGGTCCACAAGAATTACCAGAGTTGCCAAGTGAAGCGTGCCTGATTGGGATACTAGCTGAAAGCTCCCCGCCATCCCTGGGAATCGTTCCTTGCTCATACATGCCAACTTGAGCCTCTGGGCTCGCCCAGTCAGTTGCGAACATGCCTTTAGACATGCGCTTATTTCCCATCTTCCCTTCAGGCGAGTCCCTCTCCACAGTTGAGTTGGCTACATGCATGCCAGAATCCCCATAAATGGTCTGGGACTTCCCGGGCCTACTTGAAAAGAAGAGCTCTTCCTCACGTAACGCCCCAGAATGAGATCTATTGGAAAATGTTTCACCGGTTTCCAAACTGCTATGCCGCTCATCCATGCCAACATTAACCAACCCGTCCTGCAATGAATTTCCCACATTAGAGCGGTGGGGACCTCCTATGAAAGAATTGCTTAGACCAGCTTGTTGATCTGTGAAGAGATTGAAGGAATGACGTGAAAAATTTGGGTCTTCAGAGTGCATCCCCTGTTTCCGGTGTATAAAGTCCATTAACACTCTGTCAGAGCTCTCACCATTTATAGTTCCGGTTGGGACCCAGGAAGAACTAGGTTCTTCGGGTTGTATGCTAGAAACTGACTCCCTTCTCTGCCTCTCAGCTTCAAGGTGCATTTGTTGAATGTGATCCATCCATTTATTGTCATGCGGCCCGTTGCTCTCAGTGCTGCGTCGCTCTAGTGCATCTAAGTTTGAGGGGAGGAACTGGTCAGGAATGTGAGGCTGGTGGTGAGAATGAATACCAGAAGAAAAGTTATTCATTTGCCCAGCCGGGTGCATCTGAGTGTGACGCTCTTGAATTTCTCGACCTTGAAGGTGTGCCAGAGCATTTATACCATCCAGATTGATACCACTACCGCCATTAGGCAAGGATATTGACCTGTCAAATGGAACTGAATCCGGCTCATAAACTCCTCTCTGCAACAGTTGATGTACCGCCAGATTTTGATCACGATAACTTCCTTGGTCTTCATATGAAGGCCTTTGTTGTCGCTGATAAAAATCAGCTGGGCTAGCTCCTACAAATTGATCCTGCAAAGGACTAACTGTAGGGTGGACAAACTGACGGTTTTCATCAAGAGACCAAACTGCACCATTACGCCTCTCTTCTTCCATCATTTTCTGGCGTGCTACTACCATAGCTTGCTCCTGCTCTATCTGAATGAGAAGCTGTAATTCCTGAGGATGAATCTGACCTTGCTTAGCACGTGAAAGAAGGTCCCGTAGATCGTTATGGTGTTCCCTTAGCGGGTTCTGGCCAAATCTCGCTTCCATGAGCTGCTCGACACGTGGATCAGGATGCCCTACGGAGGAGCGGGATTGTTGTTGCCGAAGACGCTGCCTCATTAGAACCTGATCAACCATGTTGCTTGCTCTGAGATGGTCTATTTCAGACTGTCCAAAGCCACGATTATGCATCTTCTGATGGAGCAGTTGCTCAAGGAGCAATTTCTGCTGCTGTTCTTGTTGCTGTTGTTGCTGCAGTTGCATTCGGCGCTGATGAAGCTGCTGCTGCTGCAACTGCTGTTGCTGGAGCTGCAATTGATGTTCTTGTTGAATCCTAAGTTTTAACATGTCCAAATCCGACCTTTGTTGCTGGTAAAGAGGATTTCTGCTCTGAGCAAGAAAAGAATTTTGAACTTGTTCCATAGAGGAAGTTGGTAACTGCTCTAGACTGGGTCCTTTTGGATGCAGAGACGGATGAGCAGAAAGCACATTTTGCTGCTGTAACTGCTGTACCAATAACTGCTCAGCCAAATCAAACCGATCACTTCCTTGCTCTACGCGAGACAAGTGACGGCTGGAGTTCGGATTAGGAGGCATATTTCTTCTGTACATATCTGACCATACCTCCCCACCAACAGGGGAGCCAGCCATGGTATCGAATGAACTCTGCTTGTGACCCACAAAAGGTACATTCATTCCAGCACTAGGATTTGCATAACGCCCCTGGTCACCGTTTCCAGGTGACATGTTTGACGACTGAGGATGCCTGACATTTGTTCCATCAATTTCAGACCATAAAAGGCCAAAGGGATGCAACAAATTATCCTTATTTAAGTCATCAGGAATAGGGATATTAGTAGAATTTGGCTGCACTTCGTTAATGCTGGAATACGACTCTCCATTAGAATTACCATTGCTACTTCCAGGCCTTCCACGAATCAGGACTTCTGTAAACGAAAACCAAAATTGAGAACAATTATATAACAACACATGGCATAAATGATAGCGAGTCTTAATAGCATATAACAAAAGAACTGACCTTTGTCTCGTGAGACAAGATCGTGCAAGCTTTGATGACTGGGTTCTGGAATAGATGAGACAGCATCAGAAACAAGATTGCCGTCAGAGTTGGTTAGAGATTTAAGTTTCAGATGAGGCATGAGATCTCCAAGTTCTTGAAAAGCTGTTCCATCAGGAGCATCAGATAGACAGACCAGTAAGTCAGTTCCAAAAAAGCCCTGGTCAAACCATGAAATGATGTCCACGCCTAAAAATGGCCCCTGTGTCTCCCCTTGAGGATCCTTATAAAACAAACTCCACTCCTCGGGTGCTGTATCCCTTTCTAGCCTTTCTAATTGACTAGATTCTTCATTTTTCTTCAAAAACTGCTCATTAGTGCTTGAAACCTCTTGTAGAGATAGCGCACCAAATAAGGAACTAGAGTCACCAGGTAGCTTATTATAGCTTTCAAAGGTAACAACTGAATCACAGTTTTCAAGTTTGGGCTCCAAATGAAAATCCGAACGTCCTGTCAACCCATTCTCACCAGGAACTGTACTTCCAGAGTTTCCTTCTATATCAATATCACAATCCTGAAGAGCGGAGAAACCCAAACCACTGCATATGAGCTGTTCTCCAACTGTGATCATAGCCTTATTTCCGCCTTCTCTATGATATGCTTCTTTTGCTGAAATAAAATAAAATTTATCTTTCAAATAAATGATAAATCACGTCCCATTATTATAAGCTTAGTAGGGAATAAACACAGGTCAAAGACTGGAAAGGTACCGTCTAACAAGTTCTTTTGTGAATCATGGACGTCTATCTCCAAAACAGAGCTAGCAATCGTCCTACCACCATTTCCTTGATTAGCATCACTAATTGAAGCCTTAGGGAAGCCCCCACAACTTTCTTGAGAGCTGGAGGAAGGAAGTACGACTTGAGTTTCAATTGAAGACATCACAGCTAAGCCTGAAAAGAAACAAGTTCTCAAGATTTAGAAAATTTCTAGGCAGTTGTGTAGGATTTAAGCCACTTGCAAACTTTACCTGTCATATCTCCATTGGACTTCACATTCTTGTCTCTGGAAGAATTATATATAACTCCACTGCTTGTGAGTCTCCCCTTCCATATCTCACTGAGAACAGCCTATACAGTGAAAACAGGCAGATAAAATAAAAAAAATGAGAATAGTATCAGGTAATGGGAATTTAAAAATAAAATATCTTCTCATACCATACATTTTCTTAAGCATAAACACCATGGTCATCATGTAGTGGACCATTTAAATCAAATTTTATTCCAGGAAAAAAAAAAACATACACACAGAATGATGTGTTTATACACCACTGCATCAGTCGCTGAGCCAAGAAAAATATCAAGGAACATCCGAATGTTGCATTTTGTAGTAGGGCAAGAAGATTCTATAGAGTTGAATGTACAATCGTTATAATCATTTGGAGCCCCTACAATCTATGCCAGCTCAACAACATACATCCTGCCGGTTATGTAATTCTTAGCTAGACCCGTGATCCTTGCACAAGAACAATCATGATGCTTAAAACTTAAGACACACAAGGGTAAGAAAATTGCTAGACTTAGAAATACCACCATTACAATCATTCAGGGCTCCTATAATCATGCCAGCTCAACACCATACATGCTGCGGTTTATGTAATTCTTACCTAGACCCCCATGATCACAATCATGATGCTTAGAACATTTAACTTTAACGACCGAAGCTCATCTACGAGAAGTTCATCTATTCTGCGAACATTATAAACCTCATACTGAATTACCCCTATAATCCTAAATGCCAAAACAAAGTTCTAAAGAGAATCAGCCCTTTCATGGTTTATTAGACACTATGTTTGC
>JAJJMA010165359.1:938-19666 GCA_023529015.1 Papaver nudicaule | reverse complement strand
CTGAATTGCTTGTAGGGTGAATTCAGTCTCGATACAGTCCAGTCCGAAGTCTGTGAGTAGGCTAGCGTCTGTATACCGTTTATACTAAAGGTGTTCACATCTGGACGAGGTCCCGGGGTTTTTCTGCTAGGTTTGCAGTTTCCTCGTTAACAAAATTCTGGTGTCTTGCATTACTTTTCCCTTCTGCATTATATTGTGTCTGATCTATATAATAGAAGTAATTGCAAGTTTGTTGATTCATAACCTTTGAGTGAATCCATCTCTATTGAGATCTACAAGAACTACGTTCTTGTTAGGGTTCGGTTCTCTGAACTATACTCAGGTTGTTGTTTGAATATTGATTTGTGAGATCGTTCAAACAACTACAATCAACTAGGTTCACGAAAACTAAAAGTTGGTGGTATATCTCGGTATCCCCGCCTTTTCAGTTGGTATCAGAGCCGGCAAACACCTTGTAAAGGACGTAACTGTCTGTGTTTGACGCTTTCGTGAACTATGAACACACATTATTCTGCTAATGTGAATATTCCACCAGTCTTTGATGGCACAAACTATCTGTGGTAGAAATCCGCCATGCGCTCTTTTCTACAATCACGAGACTATCAGCGTTGGGTCTTTGTGCAAGACGGGTTTACCATACCCACTATCAAAATCGGTGATGTTGTAAAGGATAAAACTCCCTCTCAATATTCTGATAATGAAAGGAAAGAAGCTAAGATAGATTCAGATGCGCTTAATGCGATCATCCATGCAGTTACCCTATATCTTCAACATCATGTATCTACGTGTAGTACATCAAAGAAAGCCTGGGAAACTCTGCAAAACATATTTGAAGGCAACACATCAGAGAAAGAAGCTCGTCTTCAAATTCTCTCATCTGATTGGGAAAACCTCCGAATGTCTGATGAAAAAACCTTTGAAGATTTCAATCACAAACTTTCTGCAATTACTAATGCCTCGCAATCGCTTGGTAAAATAATTGAGGAAAGAGAAATTGTGAGAAAAATCTTTAGGTCTCTACCTTCAAAATATGACTCCAAAAAATATGTCATCCAAGAGTCATTTGGTTTTGATATAAAGAGAGGCGATCTTATTGCCAAACTCAAAATCTTTGATCATGATCACAAGACTAAAATTAAGTCTATTGCATTCAAAGCTAGTCGTGATCCTAATGTGATACAGGTGTATCCTAGTCTCTTTAGGAACTTAGTCGACCTCGAGTTAATTGAGGGAAGAACTCTATTTAGGAAAGGATTCCTATATAGAGAAGGATTCTTTTTAAGGAAGGATTCTTAGATTAGGAAATAGATTCCTAGGAGGTTTTGGGGAAACCCAAACCACTATATATAGAGGTGCCTAGCGCATAGCTTAGGACACCGAAGACCCAAGGCATCTAGTAAGTCTAGAGAAGAAGTTTGTGAGGTAATCATTGTATTGCAAAAGCAAGCTTAGTGAGATTGTGAGCGTGAAAGAGATAATTGTAATATTGTCTTGTTCATAATCTAGAGAAGAAATCTTTCTTCGTAATTCTGTTCTTGTGCTACGTTTTACCTATCTTTCGTCTATAGTTATTTCGAATTCCGCCCTAATAACTCTAGTCATCAAGAGTACAGAGATTATACGTATCAAGTTGGTATCAGAGCTTAGTTAGCTCCTTTTTAGGGAAGTACTGTGGTTTATGGTCTTCACTAGATCTCTCTACAAGAAGCTTGGTGAGTTACTCGTAAAGCAGGAAGACGTTAAGAGGACAAGGAACCCTAGGATGAAGACAGGCGAACAACCTAAGGGTGATGAAACTCCGAAGACTACTGAGGAGAAGGTAGCTACGCTACAACAAGACATGAAGTCTATGCAAACAACTCTTGAAGAGTTGAAGGAATGTATTCTTTCCAATACACCCGGGCCGAAGAAAAAGAAGAGTAAGACTCCATCTGAGGTTGCGGATGAAGAGGAAGAAGAAGATGAACCAGAGGATGAGGAAGAAGAAGATTTAGGGGATGGAGAAATCAAAGAACCTAAAGAAACCAAACCTCTTGGTAAGAAACAGAGTAATCTGAAAATCGATTTCCGTGTTGAGATTCCATACTTTGATGGGAGTATCGACGTAGAGAAGTTAGATGATTGGATAGAGCGTCTAGAGACGTATTTTTCCTTTGACAAGTTCAATTCAGGGAAAAAGATTGCTTGTGCGACATTGAAGCTACAAAAGCATACTCTTATATGGTGGAAGGCTTATAGAAGACAAAACCAGGGAGCATTGTCGTGGAAGAAGTTCAAGGAAGTCATAAGGAAACAGTTTTATCCGGTTGGCTACCTTGAGGAAAGATGGCTCAAGTGGTACAACTTGAAGCAAGCATACAACCAGTCCGTGCAAGAATATACTTCTGAATTTCAGAACCAAGCTATGGTGTTGGATTTAGACTTAGGAGATAATGCTATCTATATGAAGTACATCTCTGGGTTCCATGAGTATATACGGAAGGAGTTGAAGATGTTTTCAGTCGATACTATCGCTGAAGCAAGTGTAAAAGCCCATGCCATTGAAGGTAGGCTTAAGAAAACTGACTCTAAAGGAAACCCGAAGGTGAAATCTGGAGGTACCAGCGTCAAAGGAGGTGAAAGAAGCAAAGACGAAGGGAAGTTCAATGACAAAGGAGGTTTGTCTTGCACACATTGCAAGCAAACAGGGCACGTAGTAGACAAGTGTTGGGAGAAGCATCCTCATCTTAAGCCAAGAGGGATACAGAAGAGAGAAGCCAAGAAGACCACACTAGTTGCTCAGACTCCAAAAGAAGTTTAAGGACTGACAGAACCTAACTCGAAGCTTTCTCTAATGACCGGAGCAAAAGAAGGACCTACAAGAGATGATCCTAGGGAGCGACTCTTCATTGTGAAGATGCAAGTAAAGACAACATTGGTTGATGCCGTTGTTGACCCGGGAAGTCAGAAGAATTTACTTTCAAATTCTTTGGTACAAAAGCTAGGTTTGAAGACATTCAAACATCCAAATCCATATCCGTTAGGATGGCTCCAAAAGGAAGGAGGGTTACAAGTTTCGCAGCAGTGTACGTTCAAGTTTGCTCTAGATGAGTCCTACATTAACGAGGTTACATGCGACGTAGTACCTTTGGATGTGTGTCAAGTTGTACTAGGAAGTCCTTATTTATGGGACAAAGATGCTACTCTATATAGGAGGGAGCAGAAGTATCCCTTTGAGAAAGAAGGTGAGACTTATGTAATTCGGGCTATAGAGTCACCTCTTGTAGGAGCAAGTCTGATTACAGCCACTCAGGCTAAGCGGTTGGTGAATGCTAGTACAAAGTTTATTCTCCTTGTGATCCGTTCTCTAGAAGAGAAGCCGAGTAGAGTTTGTTTGACTACTTTGTCTAAACAACAAGAAGACGACCTAGATAGGTTGAAGTTGAAATATGAAGATTTGTTTTCAGAAATCAAGGGGTTACCACCAAAAAGGAGTGTGGAACATGAGATCATGTTGATGGGAGAGAGTTCTCTACCTAATGTAGGGCTCTACCGCACATCCGTGGAAGAATCCGAGGAGATAAAGAGACAAGTTTTAGAACTTCTAGAGTTAGGAGTTATAGTACTAGTGCTTCACCTAGTGGATCAGCCGTATTGTTGGTGTCAAAGAAGGATGGAGGCTGGCGTATGTGTATAGATTACCGAGCCTTGAACAAGATCACAGTCAAGAACCGCTACCCGTTACCATGGATAGATGACATGATGGATCAATTGGAGAGTGCTCGAGTCTTTACAAAGTTGGATCTTAAATCTGGTTATCATCAAGTGAGAGTGCGAGAAGATGATACATGGAAGACTGCTTTCAAGACAAAACAAGGCTTGTTCGAATGGTTGGTGATGCCGTTTGGTTTGTGTAATGCTCCAGCGACGTTTATGCGTTTGATGAATGATTTGTTACGACCCTTTGTAGAAGATTTTGTCATTGTTTACTTGGATGATATCCTCGTATATAGCAGAACTTGGGAGGAACATCTTGTTCACGTTGAGAAGGTATTTCAAGTGTTACATGAAGGCCAGCTAAAGTTGAACGGAAAGAAGTGTGAGTTTGGAAAGGAAGAGTTGGTATATCTCGGTTTCATTGTTGGTGGTGGAAAACGTAAGATTGATCCAAGGAAGGTTGAGGTGATCACTAAGTGGCCAAGACCTAGCACGGTGACTGAAGTCAGAAGTTTCTTGGGAGATTGTACATACTTGCGCAAGTTTATTAAGCATTTTTCTACTATTGCTTGGCACTACATGGTATGACGGGGGCTAAGGCAAAGTTTGATTGGCAGCAGACCCATGAAGACGCTTTTCAGTTACTTAAGAAGAAGATTTCAGAAGCACCGATATTAGCTCTACCTAATTTACAACGTACTTTTGAAGTTGAGTCAGACGCTTCTAACTATGCATTAGGAGGAGTGTTGCTACAAGCTGGTAAACCAGTGGAGTACCATTCCGAATTGTTCTCGGGTGCTATTAAGAACTATCCACCTTACGACAAGGAATTTTATGCCTTGTATCAATGTGTGAAACATTGGAGAGTGTATCTCTTAGGTAAAGAAGTGGTAGTGCACTCGGATCATAAACAGTTGGAGTATCTACATGCGCAAACCAAGTTACAACAAGCTCGACACATGAAGTGGATGTCCTACTTGATGGCATTTCATATAATCATCAAGTACAAGAAGGGAGTTACAAACAAGTTGGCCGATATGTTGTCAAGACCGCCAGTTAGTTTATTGGTGGCTATGCGGATTCAGCCAATTGTTCCTCAAGAGTATGCTGAGTCGTACGCATCTAGTAAAGACTTCAAGAAGGTGTTAGAGAAGGTAAAAGGTGGTTTGAAAGGTGAGTTTGAACTCCGAGATGGGTTATTATACAAAGGTCAGTTGTTATGCATTCCAGAAGATGGAGATAGGTTGCAATGGTTGAGAGAAGCACATACATCTCGAGTTGCTGGACACTTCGGGATGAATAAGACGCTACTTAACCTACGACGTTATGTCTTTTGGCCAAAGATGCAAGATGATGTGGCTAAGTTTGTTCGAGGTTGTAAGTTGTGTTGTACATCTAAACCCTCAAACAGGAAACATGGGTTGTATCTACCATTACCGGTACCATCAAGACCTTGGGAGAGTATTTCTATGGATTTCCTTGGTGGATTGCCGAAGACCAAGTCGGGTCATGATTACTTGTTCGTTGTGGTTGACCGGTTCAGCAAGATGATTGCATTGATTCCATGTACAAAGACGGTGACAGGAGCGGGTGCAGCAAAGCTCTTTTTCGAGCATGTGTGGAAGCATTACGGGTTACCTACCTCGATTATTTCTGATAGGGATAGTCGGTTTCTTAGTCATTTTTGGGATTCTTTGTGGAGGATGATGGACACTAGGTTGAAGAAGAGTACAGCTTTTCATCCACAAACAGACGGGCAGACAGAAGTAGTCAATAGGACTATGGTTCACATGTTACGGGGATATAATTCTAAGCATCCTAAGACTTGGGATGAGAGTCTACCATATCTACAGTTTGCTTTCAATAGAACGGTTCACAGTTCTTCGGGAAAGTCTCCTTTCGAGACGTGTTATGGCTACTTACCGCCTAGTCCTTTCGATTTGGTGTTTTCAAGTGATACAACAGTTGGAGGAAAAGAAGGAAGTGAGAGACAAAAGGCACAAAAGTTCTTGGAGAAGATTTCTCAAATTCATGCGACCGTTGAAGCACAATTGAAGAAGTCACAAGCCAAGTACAAGGCAAAACATGACAAGCATCTTGTTCCTTGTAATTTTGGTGTTGGTGACATGGTATGGTTGAAGTTAGGAAAGGAAAGGTTGAAAGGGGAAGGTAAGAAGTTGAAGCCATTGAGGTATGAACCGTTTCGTATTCTCGACCAGAATGGTGACAATGCCTTTCGTCTCGATTTACCACCTTATCTAGGAATGTACTCGGTCATTAATGCCGAATACTTGAAGTTGTTTGAACCACCGTTACTGGATGATGATGGGGATGACAAGATGATCTTACCGCGCGTAGAAGACTTATGGTTTGATCGAGAGGAGCCGCTGAAAGAAGATTGCATTTTGGAGCGAAGAGTGACTAAGACACGGCAAGGGGAAAGAGAAGCTTTCCTAATTGGATGTCAAGGTCAAGTTCCCAGCAAGGCTAAGTGGTTCAACAGGGAGAAAGGAACACTCGAGTTCCCTAACCTCCATTTCTAACTCTCACTGGAGTTCAAGTTCTTAAAGGGGGGGACCCATGATACAGGTGTATCCTAGTCTCTTTAGGAACTTAGTCGACCTCGAGTTAATTGAGGGAAGAACTCTATTTAGGAAAGGATTCCTATATAGAGAAGGATTCTTTTTAAGGGAGGATTCTTAGATTAGGAAATAGATTCCTAGGAGGTTTTGGGGAAACGCGAACCACTATATATAGAGGTGCCTAGCGCATAGCTTAGGACACCGAAGACCGTAGGCATCTAGTAAATCTATAGAAGAAGTTTGTGAGGTAATCATTGTATTGCAAAAGCAAGCTTAGCAGATTGTGAGCCTGAAAGAGAGAATTGTAATATTGTCTTGTTCATAATCTAGAGAAGATATATTTCTTCGTAATACTGTCCTTGTGCTACGTTTTACCTATCTTTCGTCTATAGTTATTTCGAATTCCGCCCTAATATCTCTAGTCATCAAGAGTACAGAGATTATACGTATCACCAAGACGTCATCCCTGTCGAGATAGGAAGAGTAAAGAAATCGTTCATAGCAGACATAGGGGAGGAGCTCGTAATGGCTATCCAAGATGAGGACGAAGACTGGAGGGCACCAATAAGAAAATATTTAGAGACCAAGGAATTGCCAAGCAACCCGCTCGAAGCACATAAAGTAATAAGTAGATCAACAAACTATAAAATCTTAGATGGAGTTTTATACCGACAATCATTCTTGGGTCCACTACTAAGATGCGTTCATCGAATAGACGGTGTTGCGCTAATGACAGAACTACATAGTGGTGAAGCAGGAACTCATAGTGGGGCAAGGGCCCTCGTTCAGAGAACCAAGGCACAAGGGTATTATTGGTCGTACATGCAGGCCGATGCAAAAGACATATCTCGAAAGTGCGACCCTTGTCAAAGATTCGCCAAGAGAATTCATGCACCAGTAAAAAACTTAAATTCAGTACTAAGCCCATGGCCTTTCGCCAAATGGGGGGTAGACATCGTCGGCCCATTCATTCCAGGAACAGGGCAAAGGAAGTACATTATTGTGGCAACGTACTACTTCTCAAAATGGGTCGAAGCTAAAGCTCTGAAAAGTCACACAGGCTGAGATGTGTTCACTTTCTTTTGGGAAAACATATTTGTCGATTTGGAGTCCCTGCCGAGATAGTCTCGGATAATGCTCAAGAATTTTTAAGCGCTGATGTCAGAGAATTGCTAAACCAATACAATGTAAGACTTGGAACTTCAACTCCAATATATCCACAAAGCAACGGCCAGGCCGAGGCAACAAATAAAACAATAGGAGATAACTTGAAAAAAAGAGTCTTACCCCACAAAAAAAACAGTGGTGTGAACATTTGCACAACGTATTATGGGCATTTCGAACATCTCGAAGGGCAGCTACAGGAATGACTCTATTTCACCTAACATACGGGACAGAGGCAGTGCTCCCTACCGAAATAATGATACCAACAGATAAATACAAGTCTTGGGAGCAAAACCTCACAGCTGATTTAATATACGCCAAACTAGATGACCTCGAAGAAGCCAAAGAAGACGCTCGGCAACACATCATCAACTATCAGCTGGGGCTAGCCCGAGGATACAACAAAAAAGTCATCGAAAGGGAATTTCAACCAGGCGAGTTGGTGTTACGAGAAATTTCACCTTACCAAAAGGGAAATGAAGGAAAACTAGAGCCAACATGGGAGGGACCTTTTAAAGTAAAACAGGTAGCAGGAAATGGCATATACAAGTTGATCGATGAAAAAGACGGCGCGGGACTTGGAAATGCATGGAATGCGAAATATATACGAAAGTATTATTCATAAACAATTTACCTCGTTTTGGATCTTCGAATAAAGAATTATTTTACATTTTGATATACTATATCTCGACTCAACCTCCGGATCTTCCAGAAATAGACATCTCCTAATAAATTTAATACCATATAAGGCCATGATGCCATGTCTCCCTTAGTGCCTTGACGCAATAAAATTAAAAGGCCTTGACGCCAAGGCCCTGATGCCAAATATTAATAAAAAAAGTCCTCGAGCAGCAGGCACTAAGCTAATGCACATGTAGTCGTAAGGGCCCTACGAGCTACATGGCACAGTCCTCTACCCACAAGATACCCCGTTAGGGGTGGATCCTTTGCACCAAAGATAAATAAGCTAAAAGCATTCGGACCCACTACCACACGACCATGAGGACCTCTCGTTTGAGGCGTCGAGGGGATGATAAATGGGATTAACATCTGCCTTTAGGGCAGATGGAACCCCGAGGCAGTTAATTAGCTTATATTCACGAGAGTGATAAGCAAGTTACGCAGCCGAGGGAACCTCCTTCGCAGTGTCAATACACACTTCGAAGAGGAATTATCGAAGACGGGTCCAGCTCTAGGCCACGATAGGAGAAAAGTACCATGTTTAAGCTCCAGCCTTGACCGGCACTCCCCCATTGTGCTACTTTATTATCAAAGCCCAGAGTAGCAATTACCTACCATAAGTTTCATGCTTTACTCAGGATAAATGGGTTATCAGGACACCTCCATGTCCTCTCGAAAGATACATAATATCTTCGATACCCACCTGATAAACTGAGGCAAAAACGGGTACCTACGGCCTTGATAGCCAGCGTTTGCTTTAAACCAGGCAAGTAGCTCAAAGCCTTTGGGAAGGGTGATCTGTAAGCCCCCACTAGCTTTGTTTACTATCTCTCACATCGAAGTCACTACACCAATTTTGGCCGGTAGCAACGGTGCCTATCTGTTGCTAAAAGTGTTAGGATCGGTGGCTGGCCGTTGCTATTCACTATGTGACGAATTTTAGCAACGGTAATGTTGCCGTTGCGTCTCTGGGTTAGCAACGGATCTAGCAACGGTTGTTGCTGATTTTTACCCGCAACGGCTGGGTTTCCGTTACTTAATTTTGCCCGCAACGGCCAGCTTTCAATTTCTTATTTTCATCAACAACGGCCAACCGACCGTTTCGAATATTTTGACCAGCAACGGCCCATTGCCGTTTCTAAATTTTTACCAGTAAAAAAAGTGTCCAGGTCAAAAAAGACCAAGCTTGACTTTGACCTGGTCAAAACAAGCTCAGTCAGACTTTGACCTGGTCAGACACCAATTTCATATTTCCCCCAAGTAAACAGTTCTCCAAGTATACAACCATTCATACATTCACAGATTCATTCATTCAAAGATATCATAGACATTTCAAAAAATTCTGACACTTGGCCAAATTCAATATTCCATACACTTATAAAAAAGGCATACATTTACTTAGCCAATTAGCCCCATTCGAACATGAAAGCATCTTTTAGCTTGGCATATTAACCAAGTCAACTAACTCCCAAACACTAGAACATAATATAAGAAGTAAATGACTATATAGTACCTCGACCTCTTCCCCCCTTCCTCGGCCACCACGTCCCCGGCCTCTTCCACCAGGAGAGCTTTCGGATATTCACGTAAATTAAAAATTAAAAATAATAAGGCATTGTCATAAGCAGTCAAAGAGCACATTTAAAAAATTGTAGTTTATATCTAGAACATACCTCCTTCATAATCTAATTCAGTCCATGGCTTCACTTGATCAGCTGGAATAGGTGGCTTGTTAGAAAGAGATTATCAGAATTAAAACACGCAGTAGGAGCACAAGACTGAAAATGACAATGAACTGTGTCAATACTGCTTTGGGCCTGGTGTTCTGCATATTTTATCACAGTAAAAAACAAGCATTTACCCAATAGAGGATGTATCCAACTCCTTTTTGGACAATACAATTGTGATCATTGAAACATGACGCGTAATTTCCAAGCTGCACAAACAAAAGCAATTAATTAGCCCTGCTAACTTAAAAATTATATCAGCTTCTGCAACGATGCAACGAACAAGATAGGAGCACGGAGGGTTTGCAAATCTTACAGGACAAGGCCTTCTTCAAGTGGCTCCCATGTATCAGTAATATCGGTTGATCCAATTGCTGTATTCTCGGACAAAGTTGACGATGGACTTGGAAACTGAATCCGGTGTTTCTACATGAGGAAGATGGCCATAATTTGGAATTTGATGCAAAGTTGAGTTTTGCAGTTCAGAATTTAGTCTCTGCATATATCACAGCAAGTAGATTTTGTCATAAGATAATGCAATACAACAGTTGCTTTATAATGCCGTATCCGTTCAGGACACGGCGTGGCAGCGGATGCCCTACAGAACGAGAAAGCTTAGACCAAAAAAATAAATGATGAGCTCGGAGCATAAAATGAAGTAACCAAAGTGAGTTTGTTGCTGATAATTTGGTCATTTTCACCCCATATGATGAGTGTTTCCTGTTTTATCTGTTTCACAGAAATACGCATAACATATCTCAGAACAGATATCGCCATAAACTAGTCTGACTGAGTTTCATTCTCTCGGCCCTTAAACAAAGGAAATGGTCATTGTGAGGATATATATATATATGTAGTCTAATTTTTACCTGTTGTATTTGTTGACAAACATTATATCCCCCACTAAACATAAAGTCAACTGTTGCATCTTCCCACCAAGGAAATAAGCAGTGTAAACGACCAATCTGATTTTGATCATGAGCATACAAGACATTTAGTCCTAATATCTTCACATAGCATCAGTTGAGTGAATCTCAAACACAAAACATATAAGGAAGCAAAGGAAAGCAAGATGCTCACTTTAGTCTAGTCTACAGCTGAATTGAACGAAATTCCGCTGAAGCACAAATAATTTGCATACAAACGCAAGGAACACTCTTCAATACCAAGACCTGATCAAAGGAACGCTCTTTAATACAACCTTATTTGTGAACTAACTGTACTATGATCATAAAGACGTAGAAGCAGAAACAATGAAGTAAGTACTAATAGAAATACTGAAGGTACCTTTGTTTGTTGTTATTACACATTGAAAGCAAAGGAAAGAAACTTCCACCACTATTTGCAATGGTCATACCTCCACCACCACCACCGCCACCCAGCGATGTCAATGTTGAAATCTTTGACGCCGAAGGCTAGGCACCGAAGAAAGACTAGTATGGATTTCCACAGGCTTTCTTGAACCGGCTGCTGTCTTGCGTTTCCACATGTGTTGTTCACAATATTTAGAATCAGGGAATGCATCTTTTTCACACCTCCGTTTTTTACCATCTGTTCTCTTACATCTCCCTGGTTCTGGATCCATCTTTTTCCCATAATATGATGATGCATAATATCCTTCCACTACATCAACAACATCAACAAAATAAAATCATTAACAAAAAAAAACCAACCTTTTCCCCTGAAATCCCAAATTAAACAAAGGGTTTCTTCAAAATCTCAAGATTAATTTCTGACATAGAACACAAAAAACCCTAGAAATCAAATCAAAAATATCACTGAAATCCAAAATCAAACAAAGGTTTTCTTCAGAATCCAAAACCAAACAAAGGGTTTCTTCAAAATCACAAACCAAACAAAGGGTTTCTTCAAAATCACAAACCAAACAAAGGGTTATCAATCAAAACCACATAACAATCAACAAATCCACTCAAAAGTTGCACTACTCAGACGAAAAATACCTCTCTACAACATGCTTGTTCCAACTTCTACCCTCGTGATAACCATGTATAATTCAATAAACAGATTCGTAAAGATTGAAGTTAGTGAAAGAGATAAGAATACACTACCTAGAAAGATTTAAGATCTAAATCTTCCTCTTCTCGCTTTATTTTCTGTACCTAAGCAATCTTGCACACCTCTACAGTTGAAACCCTATATAAGAGATAGAAATACTAGATCTAGGGTTTCTAGTGTAGAAGTTAAACAAGAAATATGGTGATTTAGTTTCTTGATAACGATAGCTCTGAGATGAAGATTGTGGTAGTTAGAGTTTGATAAGGTATGGCGGTGGTGGTAGTGGTGCTTGGTTAGGATTTGGAGTTCTGCTCGATAAGCCAGGAGGAGGAGCAGGAGGAGGAAGAAGAAGAAGAGAAAAGAAGAAGAGAAAAGAAGAATGAGAGATCGATGTGTGTTTGGTTAAGATAAGATATGTTTTTTTCTTTTTTTGCAAACATTGGGGCGTACAAAGGGAAGATAAGGTTTGCACTGGTTTTATTCCTTGGGTAGAATAATAACAAAAAGTGTTGGGTGGTGTTTATGCCCACACGCTCACCTCACACGCGCAAATAAAAAAGAGTTGATATTAGCAACGTAACTTGGGTCGTTTCTAAATTCTGCAACGGCGAACAAATTTGGCAACGGCCCATTAATGTTGCTATATCGCAACGGCAGCATTACCGTTGCTAAATTGTGTGGCAATTCGCCAAATTTGGTGTAGTGAGTAAGCCCCGAAGTCGTGCTCTAAGCCAACCTTAGGGGACTAGAACTCGAAAGATAAACTTCGTGCATGATCACGAGTTGTTTCACAAACAATGCTTACCAATGAAAGTAAGTTACAAACAGGCACCTTCATTACGAAAGGGGAGCAAAAATGCTCAATGGTACATAGTTTACAGGGACAACACGAAAAGAAAAGAACACAAAAGATACAAAAGATAGAAGGAATGTAACGTCTTCTACGCGGTATCTTCAACAACCTGCTTCACCTTGGAATCATCTATTTGGGAAGCATCCTGGGCATCCTGTGTAACAACCTGGTTAGAAGATTTGGCACCTTCCCCACCCCCATTGTAAGAAGTTTCGACAGAATTTTTCAAAACTTCTTCAGTCGGCTCCACAATTTCAGTCTCCCTTTGATCTTCCTTCCTTTCATTCCTTACCACATCACGATCTGCATTCTGCTTCTCGCCCCCTGACATATGTGCATCCACCACCTTATCCTCAATTGGCATCTCGCCCCTGGATTCCTCCAACGAGTTATCCTCATCCATCACCACATTATCACCTTTACTATCATCACCAGCAATATCCTCTTCACTAACCTCTTCAACCTCCTCAACCTCAGCCCTCTCTTCTATCATTTTTTCTACTATAGCCTGAACCTCCTCGCAAGGAATCAACTCCTTATCAGTTTCCAGGGAAGCATCAAGATCTTTAGTACCGTTGGGGTAAAATGGAGGCTGCATTCCGAATCTTCCCGTTAAGAAGATCGATCTCCTCTCCCCTATCATCATGGCCCTTCTTCAACAACTCAAGCTCATTATCTTTACTCTTTAGCTGTAATTCCAGCTTTGAAACCAGTTCTCTCTGAGTCTTCAAGTTAGTAGAAAAAGTATCTCGTTCACCAGCAACGGTTTCGAGCTGCTTCCCCAAATTTATCACATCTCCTATCAACAAGCAATAAACATGTCAAGATTCTAGTAAAACAGGAAAAAGAAAACTCTAAGAACACCGAAACTCATATGCTACCCCTACTCTTCTCAAGTTCCTTCGACAGACCATCCTTCTCCTTGCGCAAAGTTATCAACTCCTTGTCAAGCCGAGCAATTTCTTTTCCTTGAGACCTCGACAGATTCAGTAGGTACATCCCATGATGGTAGCCCTGCAAAAGGAAAACAACGCGCTGCTAAGCAAGTAACAGAGGCAGGAACTATATGCAACAGCAACACGCAAACGCTTACCGCTTCAAGAAAAGCTTGATGCTTGGTCCATTCCGAGTCTAAGGTCTTCGTATGCCAAATTCCAGAGAAAGCTTGTGAAATAAAAGAAGTGAGAGACTCTCTTCAAGCCGACGATTCAAAGGATCCTTGGCATACGCCTTCAAGTGATTAGCAATATCCTCAGCAAAAGCGCCTGACCTCGAACATCGATCTATAAACTGCTAAATCTCCTCCTCGGAATAAGACCTATGAGAAAAGCTAGCAGGAGTCGAAGGGCGATTCGGAGAAACCGGGGGTTGACGCAACGAGGTGCATCAACCAAACGCTCGTTCGAACCATATACATCTAGATTCATTCCAGAATGGAGGAGATTCGATTCAAAATCGGCAGCAGAGGCACTAAGGTTTGCAGAGGCACCAGGATTTTCAGTCAGCTCGACGTTGGCACGGGAGGTTGTGGATGCCGAGCTTTGTAGAGGTTGTTTGGGAAGTGAACCTTTATTGTTTCTCTTCAAATTTTGGATATTCTCATCATCCTCGGTCTATTCGTCCTCGACATCTTCAACATTCGAAACACCTGCCACACCTTTAACACCGGCCCTCGTAGGGTACCTCTTCGAAGCAACGGCTTTGGGTCCACTTTTCACCACCACCCCTCCAGTAGCAACTTTCTTGCGACTGGGATCTCCAATGCAATACTGCATCATCCCATCATCCCCAGTAATCATCTCGCTCAGCTGAAAAGTACCCAATTTGTCAGGTTTTAAACAAAGGCAGGTATTCATACCCATGGCATAGCTGAGGCAGGTTGTGTTTATCACCTGACCACTCGCCTCCTTTCCAGCATAAACCTGTCTCGATCTCCTTTTCCTTTTCTTCAAATCATCATTCTCCCCTGGTTTTGTAATTTCTCCAGCCTCTCTTGTTCCTCCTAAGAAAGAATGAAATATAAATAAGGGCATTTAGAAAGGTAAAGTCGTTAAGGGGAAAAGGAGCATACCCTCGCCTGGTAGGCAGTGATCCTCTCTAGGGATTTCTTTTGCTCATCTTCGGAGAAGTGTATCTTGTGGTACTCGACAACGGCGAAAGAGTGACCGGCTTCGAAACCTGTTCGCTCGATCCTCTTTTCTTCGTTAGCATAGCCATAAAGAATGGGACCCTCAATAAGCATTGGTTTCGAGAACCATACGTCGTCACTAGAATGACGAAGAAGCCTGTTCGTAGGACACATGGTGGGATCCACGTAATCCAATACATGCCCCACATTGGGCACCTTTACGAGACTTACCTGCTAAGAAGCAACCTCCTTGAGTGAGTTCCTCTCAACCTTGTAATACTTAAAGAAATTATCAGCGGTCCAGAAGCTCGGAGGATGCTCCGGATCCTTGGGTAGTTTATCGTAATAATAAGTTTTACCCTCTGAACGAGCCACCCATTCGCTAATCAATCGAATAGAATTACCATTCAGCTGCATAATGCCACAAGTATAGACGATTTTGGAATAAATCTCATAAAACAAAGGGTTCTTTGGATTGTACAGAGGGATCGGAAGGCCGGCGCCCAACTGCTCGCCGGAAACTATAATCCGTTTCTCATGACAGTTATTCTCGATAATAAGTTCAGGAGACAACTTAACCCCCTTTTCGAAACTTGTACAAGGAAAAAGCTTCATATTAAAACCATACATATC
The DNA here is from genome assembly GCA_023529015.1 of Papaver nudicaule. Taxonomy (NCBI): domain Eukaryota; kingdom Viridiplantae; phylum Streptophyta; class Magnoliopsida; order Ranunculales; family Papaveraceae; genus Papaver; species Papaver nudicaule. The sequence continues at coordinate 4,186 of JAJJMA010165359.1, read as the reverse complement.
TGCCCTTTTTTCCCAATTGAGCAGTTGAGGATCAATCATCTTACGGGGAAAAGAGTTTCCTGTGGAAGAAGCGTTCTTCTTAGGGGCCTGGGCACAACAACCAAAATTAAAAAGATAAGTCAGAACAAATCAGGAAAAGCATAGCGGCAGATAAAAATAGATTTGTAAAGCTCACCATGATATGAAACACAATCAAGCGCAAGACGGTGGAAGAGGAGAAAAACTTAAAAGAAACTTCCAGGCGGCTGAAATTTTGAAAGAGGAAGTAAAATTAAAAGGAAAGGGGGAAGATGGGTTTAAATAAGTTGCACCCGAGACCGGCATAGCAGGTGGAAGGTGGAATGGGCGACGGTTTGGAAAAAAGGCATTTAAAGCTACGTATGTCAGTCAGGAAATTAAAGGCTAGACACGTGTTGAGGAATATGAAGCACCAGAAGTTTACTTCTCCAAACATCTTCGATCTTCGAACAAGGAAAGAGGCAAACTGTGAAGGGTAAATACCACGAAGACACATGTCTAAACTAAGGCTAAGGAGTAAGTTGACAAAGAACAAATTACGAAATGAGATATCGAGTTCGAAGAGATCTCGCACATCAGTGAGTAGTCACCATCGAATATTTGGGAAGAAGTGCGCTACAGTGGGAAACAACCTGGAAGGGAAGGACAAAGCTCGACACCCAAAGCTCTAAGCCCTCGACTAGTAATTCCGAAGACTAGGCTACGAAGACATCCAGAACCGCTCGGAGGGCGTTACGAAGAACCACCGCCTTACTCGACAAAGTCCGACACCACCACGATCGAGTCGTTTGTCTTATTAGCTGTAATCCACCTTCGACTCCTCCTATATAAGGATGGTTCGAGATCCATTGTAAAGGTTGGAATTTTTGTGTAGCATAAGGCGTGTGAGAGGGATTAGGTTAGTATCTCCTCAGGTCTTTGAGACATAATTTCCATGTATTGTAATACCAAAAGTTAACAATTCAGTTGTGATTTAACTATGCTTCTCATTTATTTGTATACAAACTCATTTCTCGATATATATATTGTTCAGTCTCGTACTCATCAAGGCTTAGAGTAATGTGTTCTAATCGTAATCTGTTATAGTATTTCATGGCTGTTAGGTATAAAGTCTCTACGCAAATTTTATACCGACACAACTATATATATTATTAATTGTGTAGAGCCTAAGTGAATTCATTGTATTAATTCCACTTCCTACTTGCAGTATGCTCTTTATGATCCCGGCTCATGATTCAATTGGCATGTATTTAGCTATTGAGCCTCAAAGTCTCTGTTTTTATGTGATCGCAGCATCAAAAAGAAAGTCTGAATTTTCCACGGAAGCCGGCTCGAAATATTTGATCTTAGGTGCATTTCCCTCTGGAATCTTATTGTTCGGGTACGATCGGACAACTACCGATATCTATGAATCTGACAATTGTTTCTTAGAATTTGGATTCTATCTTCTATAGGCAGCGGTCTAATTCCACGGCGGAGAGTCGGCGTGGCGTAAAGTGAAGATTGGGGGAGTAGAGCAAAATCCCCTTCTGGGGTATTCCGAAGGTCTAACCTAGGCAACGAAAAAGGGGCCCGAGACTTCATTAACACTAGAGGAGCGAGCAGTTGGTTCACCAAACCCCGACCCAGCGTCACACCTTGTCCAGGTCCGAAGGGATCCAGTGCCCTTAGATCGACTCCTCCCGGAATTGCGTTATCGGAGCCGGACCAGGAATGGCTGTTAGTGCGCACCGACCACTTTTCATCAGTTAGAGAGGCCCTCTTTAATACATCCAAAAAAGATATTCACAGGGGCCAGAAAGACTCGGTCATAGGAAGTTAGACTACCTACGCGCTGGTAAAACCACCTCGACCGGATCTACCGACCTTGAAAGAATTCCACCTGCTTTCCAAAAAGAAGGGGAGATCTGCTACTTACTGCTCACGGAAGGATTCGACTTATAGTCAAGTCGCCTTCCTTTCTTTTTTAGGGGGTCTCTTTCAGCGAGTTACAACACTTTGATCTTCTTTATATTTTAGTAAGAGTGCCCAAATGAATTAGTTGATTCCATTATCAAAGTCAGTCTCACTTATAAAGCCAAATGGGTATAGTAGGCCCAATGAAAGGAGTTTGATTTCTCCTCTTGGCTTATGATAAACCAACTATAAAGAAGTTACTTTCATTTGCATTAGCCATCCATAGTGCAGGTCAAGTATTTAGAGATAGCCATGGGCACACTCCAGAAGGGAAATCAGTGGTCAAGCCCCTTCGTGGAAGTTCGGCCAATGCCCGTAGTGCTTGGTCTTGAGAGGCCCGGACGGGACTATCTGAGATTCAATGATGGACAAAAAAAGACTCACATTAGCCACTTCCGCAAAGGATAGTAAAGACGTGGAACTTCACATTGATGAGAAAGCTCAAGGTAGAACCCCAGCAAAAGCTCATATCCTCTTCGGCCCCACTTACGCGATCAAGAAAGGGATGGGAGTTTCAACGTCAACCGGACATTAAATTAATGCCTTTTCTCTTTCCACTTTCCCTGATAGTGAACGTGGCGCCTTCAGCACCTACCTTACATAAGTCGAGGTCTTCCTTTGCTTTGAGTCTGTCACTTGCTTTTTCTCCCAGAGAATAGCTTGGCTTGCATCTTGTAGCATCTTCTTCATAAGCGAAAGATCAGAGGGCGTCGAGAAGGGCTACTCCACCCATATCTCATACTGGGGTTAGCTCATCTACACATATCTCATTACCGTGCTCCAAAGAGAAAGACCCATCAATAGCAATGATTCTCTAAAACTCTCCCCAGGATGTCTCTTCTTACGACAGGAATGGAGGAGATAGGCTAGACGGACAGGTGTGTTGAGGGAGGGCTTAGCACTTTAGATCGGATCCTCCTAGCTAAGGAAAAAAGGGAAATGAAGTCGCTTTGCTTATCAGTCGACGGGATCGAAATGGATCTCTATGCGCATTCCACTTCATTTTTTCACTGCGGCTGCCTACTTGCATCTCTTGCGGAGAGCGCTGGACGGGCTGCTAGCGAAGGAAAGTGCTTGTCGAGCTCGGTAAGCTAAGAAAGAAATTACTATCCGTAGACGCGATAAATGCATGATCCATTGGGCTGGCAAGCGCTAGTTAGAAATGAGACATGGATAGGGGACCAGGGGCTGCGAAAGGTGAGAACATGCTTGCTTGTGTTACGCGTATTGGCTCTATCCGCTGATAGAAGACTTCGAAGCCAATCTCTAATTGA
>JAJJMA010165353.1:0-13063 GCA_023529015.1 Papaver nudicaule | reverse complement strand
TAAAGGAAAAATAGAAAATGATAAGGACACCCACTGTCTCACTAACAACACTCAAAAAGGGTAGCCCGCCAACAAGAGGGAATTACAGTTCATGTCATGCTAGGTACATGACATACACCTTATCTTTTTTTCTGACAGGGCATAATCACTTCAACCCCCACAAGTAAAAAATGTATTGTCTCTTCACCCATTTCATGCTCGCTTTAATCACTTGTGTGTAATCGAATAAGAAAATAAGGTGCTCCCTAGGTCATTCAACATGGTGATATTTTAAAAAAACCCAATAAATTGCGAGTGCGTCTCAAGGTTGAACAGGGTTGTATACAGGAAAAATCTGAGTGGGTAAATGTTACTCAAAAGGCCGGAATCGCGAGTGTAAGCGGGGTGTAACAACATAGGTATGACAACGCCAGCCGGTGTAACTAGGGTGTAAATTAAAAAAGGTCAAACTGAAAGCGAGGAAAGCTATCTCGCTTTCCAGAAAGCGATATAGAATATCTCGCTAAAGTGAAAGCGAAATAGTTTCTATCGCTTTTTGAGCGATACAGCTTTCCTCGCTTTCCTCCCAGTTCCGGGAGGGGCACTGCGGATTCACAGTGGGTGTGAGAGAAGAGGAGAGAGAGTGGACTTTAGGCGACGGTATTCTGTCGCTTTCATCCCTCCTTTTCCTCCCTAGAAAACAGCCTAAGAGTTTCCATATGGGCGGGGGAAAGGGGAGATACTAAATCGGGACTATGAGTAGCATCTTCGCAATTTTAAAGTATTTTCTTCTTTTTCATGCATCATTTAATTTAAGTGATTCACTATGCCTCATTGAACATGTGTTGATGCAGAGAAAAACAAAGGTTAAAGGTTAACATTCACTTTAGTCATCTTGTTAGACAAACACCAAATACTGATCTATTATTTTATTATTATTATTTATTTTTTTTGTTCGATTGACCTCTAATTTAGAAATTGGGAGAAATTGGGATTAATTAGAGCAAAAGGTATGGGATAGGCAAATCTTCCATTTTTCTCTGTATTGACACTTTATAAGAAAAGGTGAAACAAACCTGGTTCAGTTGATATTTAATCGGGCACAAACCCGATCCATGTTCAGACTCGTAAGTCGGTTCAGATCGGGACCCATTAGAATCATACTAGAACCCGCCCTTGACTCAGCCGTAGCTATAGAACCTGGGCAAAAAACTGAATACTCTAAACCTGGAGCTAAAATGGTGTTCTTACAGACCAAAAATAAATGCGAAATTTTATTTTTCCTATAACAGAGAGTAAATTACTAACTAAATCCTCCTTCCAATCTCGACTAATGTTGTTCTCCGAGCAGTGGAAGGCTAATTGAGTTGATAGTTTGTTCGAAAGATCATCCAAAATGTTAATAGATCCAACTTCAAAGTTGTTAATCTTTTTGTTGTTGGTGATGCTTTTTGTTCTTCGGATAAAGTATTCCTCTTTAGCTTGAGGTATCATTTGTATGAGAGATTGGAGAGTTTTCTGAGAGATTCCTTCAAAGTCTATTCTTTTAAGATCAGTATCCATCGCCCAATTGAATGCAGCTTTTGCTCCTTCTTCATCACATATCAAATGTGGAGAGATAGGGAAGGAAAATCCTCTTGATCCCCTTGCTTTTTCTGCACAATCAGTAAGAATCAAACTAACTCCCATTAGATTTTTATAATGGTTAAAGTAGGTACTAATGTTGATTTTATGTGTTAAGTAATCTGTTTTTTCCAATTGTTTCCGTGAACTATCTTGTACTGATGTTGTTGTTTGAAATGCCATATTCTATCAAATCCTCCAATTTGATTGTTGTTGTAGTTCATGCTGTTTGGAGATAGTCTTTTATTTTCTCTGCAGTACCTACATGGTTAGGAGTAGTTTTTCTGAACACCCTATTGCATCTTCTTTCTAGATAAACCAAGAAACAGTTAAGCATAGCTCTGCCCAGCCAAAGTTCATGAAATTCCTGGTATTGTTAGTTATGCAATAATTGAGCCAGTCATGAAAGGTAATACAACCATTTCTCATATAATCTAGGTTTAAGCCACAATGTTTCCATGCTTGTTTTGCAAAATTGCAGTCAAGGAACAAATGGGTTAGATTTTCTTCCATGTTATCACACATCTTACAAGTAGAGTCTATTAGGTAGGATCCTAGCAGTTTTTGCTCTTGTAGATAAAAATATTATGAGATGCTTTCCAGGTAAACATTCTGATTCTAGGGGTAGTTTTCAGATTCCAGATATTCTTCCAGTCACGTTGTATAGTTATTGGTAGAGGTGGTCTGTAGGTAATTTTATCATAAAGAGACTTTACAGTAAACTTACCATTAGCAGTAGGGTCCATGTGATACTATCATTGCATTCAATTTCAGGAAATATCAAAGTGGTGATAGTATGAACAATGTTGCTTTCAAAACATATGAGAAGTTTAGTAGAATTCCAAGTACAATCAGAGTTGATGCATTTATTCAGATTAGTTATGCTACCATCATAGTTGATCCCTTTCAGGATTGGAGGTTTGAATCCAGGGATCCAGTTGTCTATCCAGGGATCAGTGTTACAACCATTTCCTATTTTTATTATGTTGTATTTTTGAATTCTAGCTATGCCTTGTAAGATACCTTTCCAAATCCAAGAATCAAACTTTCTAGGTTTAGTACTCATTCTAAGAATAGTTGTATCAGGGTAATGTTTGAGTTTCATATTAGTAGCCCATAGAGTGTCAGGGTATTGTATAAGCCTCCAAGCCATTTTAGAGATCATGGCCTCATTGAATTTGCTAAAAATTTTAATTCCCAAACCTTCTTCAGAGATAGTCTGCAAATAGAGTCCCAGGCTTTAGGGTGCAAGCCTTTTGTTCCTTCATCCTTCTTTCCCGAGAAGAAGTCTCTTTGAATATCTTCTGCCTTTTTTTGCTATTCCAACTGGTATTCTACAGCAAGACATCTGATAGTTAGTTATGGTAGAGGAGGAGTTCTTTATGAGAACCGCTTTTCCAGCAGTAGAACAGTTCTACCTTTCCATCTAGACATTTTAGTCTCCATTTTAGTGACAATGCTTTGAAAACATGGTATCTTAGATTGATGAGTAAAAAGAGCGGCACCTAAATATTTATCATTCAGAGGGATTCTTTCAATACCCGTACTATTGATTATTTCATCAGCTAAGTTCTCATTCATCCTATTACTAAAGAAATCCCTGATTTGCTAAAGTTTATAAGTTGACCAGAAGATTCACTAAAGAGTTGGAACATTCTAGTAATATTATTAGCACTTTCTAAGGTAGAATTACAACAAACAAGACATTCATCAGCAAATAACAAATGAGAGATAGGACTAGCATTACTGGAGAGCTTAATACCAGATAAGGTATTTATAGATTCTTCATGCATGATGGTTCTCGATAAAGATTCCATACAAAGAAGGAAAATATAGGGAGACAGGGGATCTTCCTGTCTTAAACCCCTTGAAGGTTTGAAAAACTCACATGGTACACCATTAAGCATAACAACAAGACTAGTAGTACTAATGCATTCCCTAATGATTTTGCAAAAAAGTTCATTGAATCCCAGTTTAGCCAGAATTTTCATCAAGAAATCCCATTCCACCCTGTCAAAAGCTTTTGACATATCAATTTTGAGACCCATATAACCCATTTGATTCTTGTTGTTTCTCATGCAATGGATAAGTTCATGAGCAGTAGCAATGTTGTCAGATATTTGCCTTCAGGGACAAAAGCAGATTGATAGGGGGAGATAATGTTGTCAAGTAAAGGTTTGATTCTATTTGCTATAACTTTGGTATGATTTTGTAGGTAGTGTTACAAAGGGCTATAGGTCTAAATTCTACCTCTGAAGTAGGGTTTTCATTTTTGGGTATGAGGGAAATGAAAGTAGAGTTTATCTCTTTTCACATAGCCATGTTCTAAAGAAGTTTTGGATCATGGCAGTGACATTTTCCCCTACAATGTTCCAGTTTTTTTTATAGAAGTTTGGCCCGAAACCATCAGGACCAGGGGATTTGTCAGGTTTCATTTGAAACAGGGCAAACTTGATTTCGTCAGAAGTAAGAATAACACATAGAGTAATGTTTTCTTCCACAGTTACACTAGAAGGAATAATATCCAGATGGTGATTGTTAATAATGCCATTACTTGAGGTAGCAACACTACTAAAATGATTAGTGAGGATTTCAGATACATTCCTTCTATCTTGAGTCCAAACTCCATTAGAGTCTTTAAGAGCAACAACAGTCATGGTGCCATTTACCAAAACGCCAAACGCCATATATGGATATAGAGATGGGTTTTGGTGCGAAAATTCACAACCACCACACTAAACAAAAAGCCTACATAAAACAGACGTAATCGAATATCGCGTTTTCACATTATACGTGATTGAAAATCACGTTTTCACATTTTCAAGTTTATCAAATTTCACGTTTTCTTTTATACATGATTTAACATCACGTTTTCACACTATACTTGATTAAATATCGCGTTTTTCATTTTTGCGCGATTTATATTCACGTTTTCAACTACGTTATGTACACGTCGCACCATCTTTACACCAAACCCATTCACCAGCGCTATATTTGGTGAAAACAAGTTAAATTTGGGTTTGGTGGGATGGTGTAGGCATGACTACCGATGGGCTATCCCATATTTGGTGTTATGGCACCAAGGTTGCGTTTGCTCTAAGAGACCAATTCTACTATTTTTGGATCTAGTGTTAGCCAGACCATGAAAATAATTAGTATTCTTGTCACCTAATTCTATCTGTTGGTCTCTGCTTTTTATTTTCCAGAATTCTTCCTCTATATACTCCCAATCCTCCATCTCATAGAATAAAACTTGTATTTTATTGTTTTTGTGATGACTTTCTGGCAGAGTTTTGGTTTTGGTAATGTTATTCTGGTTTTTTCAATGTTGTTTTTGATGTTGCCAAATGTGAGTTTGTTCCAATCTTTGAGGATATGTTTTGTGTGTCTTAGTCTTTTAACAAAAACCAAGAGCATTAGATCTTCATATTTCAATGTCCCACCCAGCTTTGATCTGATTAGTGTAATCTGGGTGGTACATCCAGTTACCAAAATGTTTGAAGGGTTTTGGGCTATCATCCCAAGGGGTGAAAGTGGTAAGGAGAATCATCTGATGATCTCCCACAAAATGCGATTCATAATTTCTAATCTTTCAGCACCTCATCAGCATGGGCAGAGATCCTTTATAAGTCCTTCATTATACCTCATATTTTAGTCCATCAATTGTTTTAATATTAAAATTTAGTTCGCTAAATTTTTTGTCTTTACATATTTTAGCCCACCAATATATGTACTTTATACAATTTAACTTATTTACTTCACATTTTTTTATACACACCTCTTTAATTTTCTATATTCATAGTAAAAATAGCTTAAATAAGAAAGAAAATCATTAAAAATAAATCGGCGGCCTACGGCCGCAGAAACTGGCAATTATTTTAGCCCCCCTCCTTCGGAATTCCTGGCTCCGCCAATGCTCATCAACTGAGTGTTTTCATAGGCACTTTCATTCCTGTCTAAAATCTGAAATCGAATGAAATACCAGAATAAGAGCTTGAAGGCACTCTATAAAGGCCACTTTCAAGGAGATCATATTACAAGTTCTCTCTTCTATTTTATTTCTTTTAGCTACATTCACTAGAAACATTATAAAAACATAAAAAAGAAAGGACGGCAAGCCCAAACCTCATTCACAGAAGAGCACAAAAGTAAAAATGAAAAAGAAAAAGGAAAATAAATAATGAAAAAAAGATCCGAAGAGATAGAGTTGTCAAGTGGATCTCCTATTTTAGTTTAACATTTTTCTTCTTAAAACCATGCGATACAGGCTGAAAACCACCAGAGAAGATAAACTTGATGTTGCTCGCTCTTTGAATATTCATCGCTTCATTGATAGTTTTTTGCATGTCTATAAGGTTCTCAAACCTTCTAGAGTTGTTGCAACTTGTTTCATCGTAGGGCGATCGTCGCCTTTCAAGCTGAGGCATCTCTTTGCGAGCTCTGCTACTGCCATTACTTGCTCTGCCTTTCCCTCCTTCAAAACTCGATCCTCAAGAAGTTGGGACAGATTGTTCGCTTTCATCGAGGAAAGAAAAAATGTAGCTAAATTCCTTTGTTCTTCGGATCTGTCGAAATTAAGAGATTTTTCTCCGGATAAGAGTTCTACAACAACCACACCGAAACTATAAACATCACTTTTCTCTGTCAACTGGCTTGTATTGAAGTATTCAGGATCCAAATATCCTAATGTACCTTGAACCAATGTGTCTACCCATGTTTGATCCAGAGGAACCAACCGTGATGCTCCAAAATCCGATACTTTCGCAGTGTACTTTTCGTCTAGTAGTATGTTCATGGACTTTATGTCTCTATGAATAATAGGTGTAGAGGCAGCAGAGTGCAAATATGAAAGTGCATTTGCAATTTCGGTAGCAATTGTCAAGCGACCTTCCCAAGAAATAGTGGAAGAACCGTTCTTGTCATGGATATGTTCGGCAAGAGTGCCATTAGAAACGTATTCATATACAAGCAAAGGAACTGCAGTTTCTAAACAACAACCTAAGAGTTTCACTACGTTTCGATGATTAATTTGAGTAAGAATGATAACCTCATTTATGAATTGCTCAATTTGACTCTGATCAACTAATTTCGACTTCTTAACGGCAACTATGCGATTATCAAATAAAGTTCCTTTGTAAACCGTACCAAACCCTCCTCGTCCAAGGACTTGATCTTCGGCATAATTGTTGGTTGCCAGTTCTAACTCTTCTGCTGTAAAGATCCTTGTTTCTATCCCACTATCTTGGGTGGATAATTGGTTTCTTAACAGTAGTCCACCGTTGCGCTGAAAGAACGCCTTTTTCATTTTCCGTAGCTTTTGCTTCTTGAGGATAACGTATGCATACGAGGCGCAGAGGACCAAAAAGTATAACCCAAAACCAGTACCTGCACATCAGTTAACTTCATTCATAAAAGCAAAAGTTGCAGCAATGAGTTAGCAGTAATAAGTATTAGACACGTACCAAGAGCTGTCTTTACTACTGGAAAATTGGGACTACAACCACTCCCGTCTTTTCTCCCATCGCCATGACTGCCTCGTGGGCAAGAACAACTATAATTTCCTTCTGTATTAGTACAGGCTCCTATGCAGGGATAGTTGGATTGGTCTTCGCACTCGTTTATATCTGTTAATGGAGATGCTAGCATCAATCAGTGTGAAAATGAAATGTGTAATACAAAAAAGACTACTATGGAATGCATTATGTTTGGCTACTGATTTATTTTGCCGGAATCATAGTCTTAGCTATAACGTACCTTGACATCCAGGTTTAAGATAGGGGTTTCCTGCGTAACCTTTTGTGCAAGTACAACGATATCCTGGATTGTTCACTGTCTCACTACAATAACTATTATTCTGGCACGCATAAGTATTGGGGTCTACTTGAGCTTGCTCACAATTTTTATCTCCGACAGCCCAATCGAGCACCATTGGTACCGGCTTAGTGCCTTTATGTAAAGATCCATTCAGACGAAGATCCGATGGTTCAAGCGTGAATTGCCCTGCCTCAGCCAAGAAAGCAAAGCTGCACGAATTGTAAGACGAAATTGGAGGATTCCCTTGTAAGAGACCCGTCAGTGTTGAAGTTATTTTTTTCATACCCTTTGGGACAGTTGTCCGGCAACAACCACTGGTGCCAGTGCAATCCCCTGCGATCATATTTTTGCTACTCTTACATTTCGACGTACATGAGTTAATACTAGCAGCGGTTTCATTATCTCCTGAAATCCCTATTATTGTAGCGATAATTTCACAACCAAACCCAAAAAACATGTTCTTTTTGTATGATGCTGTAAACACAGAGTTAGACAGGTCTAATTCGTATCTAGAATGATCAACCTTGTGCCCAGATTCATTGTAACATAAGTAGGCTTTGGTGGCTTGGACACGTATTTCAGTCTCTGATATATCAAAAACTTCTATTGTACCTTCTTTTCCAGGGAAGAGTTTGGGAGGATCATATGAAGTATTGCATCGCAAGTTGTATGCATGAGCAAACTTGCCGCCAACAGCTGGATCAATAAAGCAGCCATCACCTATACCAAATGGGTATGGAATGGTTATGTTCCCACATTTGGATTGGCAACCTGGTTTTGCCTGTAAGAACGTCGATGATTCAGCTAATGTTGATGATAAAAACCAGGAAAGTATAATCTGCAAGACTAAGAAGAGAAATGACTGATACATTTTGATTACTTTGGCCAAATGTGTTTTTTTTTATTAGGGAGTAATATCAGAATTAAGGATACAAAACTTGTAGTTAGAGAAGCTTGATTAGTGGAAGGCCACTAGATCAAGCAAAGTTGACATTGCCTGTATAAAAATTTAAGAAAATCTGAAATTACTGAGTGCACGTTTGTGCTTGCATCTCTAAACCGACGTGCTCAATTGTCTCTCTTATAATACTTATATTAGATGATTGATGGTTTCAGAAATCAATATTATTCTATCTGAATCTTTCCTATGGTATTTTCTGTACAGAATATTTATCAATGAAATGGCAATCGTTTCATGTCTAAAGGCGAGTTTGGTATTGATGTGAGTTTTATAAAAGTGATTTTCTGTTGTGCTGTGCAGTGCTTTGCTGTGCTGTGCTGTGAATATAAAGTAGTAGGACGTTTGGTAAATTATAATATAGAAAGTGCTGCTTGACTAACAAACTGTAAATCTTATTTGGTAAATTGTCATACAAAAGTGCTGATGATGTAGTTGACGAAAATAGATATGTTGTAATTTTTTATAAAAAAATATAATATAATTTTGTGAAATTGTATTTTTAATTTCCAAATATTTAAATAAATGTAAATAATGATTATCTTATTTCAAAAAAAAATGAAAAAAAATGAATAGAGAATATTGTAATATGTGCACAATATTCAAGGGTAAAATTTGTCATTTTAATAAAATAACAAGGTTAAAATGGATAATTAACTAAATAAAATTATGTGGGTCCACAACTTCTGCTTTTACCGCTTTTAAAAGCTATTCCTGAGTAGCTTTTAAAAGCAGGTCTAAAATGGAAGTGTTTTTCTCAAAAAGCACTTTGAATTTTTTTTACCAAACACAATATTTAGTAAAAGTTGGTTACAAGTTTGTTACAAAGTGCTTTTGGTAGAAAAAAAAGCAACCCCAAACGAGGCTTAAGACTAATGATTAATGAATAAGCTGTTGCTTGCCCTTCAAAAAAAAAAAAATAAATAAATAAATAAATCTAAGACTAGACTAATGTTATATTGTTATACAGTATATTTATAACATTGGCCCTTTTAGAGTGCAGAGGCGACATGTTGTGCAGAGGCGACACGACATGCTTCTAAGTGGGTTGCAAGATCCAAGTCATTTTAGTCAACCAAGTTGTAGCTGTAACAGGATAAATCGTCACCCAGAATCTCCTGGAGATTATATGCCTATTGGTCTGTGCAACGTCAGCTACAAAATATTCTCCAAGCTGAACGAGATAATTTCGACATCAAGAAGAGTTGCCAGCACCAATTGCTTTACCACCATTCTTATCCCCACCCTGACCTTTTTCTGCCATGGATTTAACTCCCTCAGCCTCTTCCCTAGTAGATAAAACAACTCCAGTCCCTGTTAAGTCCGAGTTACTTCCGTTTACTTCCACTAAATTTGCATTTCCCTTCCATGGATCCCCAGAAATGTTGTTCCCTGCCCTGTCTCCATCCTTTGAGGTATTTCCAGTTGAAGCCTTGGAAACTTCAATTCCAGTCCGTATCATAAGCCTACTTCCAAAGAATGTCTACTAGGTAATCTGGAATATCCTCTGGTTTTTCAATCAAAAGACTCCATGCAGCAACTTCATTCTCCAGTGCAGCGTTTTTCATTCTTTTTGCTAAATAATGAGCAACTACATTCTTCTTCCTTGAACCCCATGTAAAAACTTTGATATCTTTGGAGTGTTTTAATGAGAGGCACCAATCTGCTAAACTGAGCCCGAGTCATGTAACGAGAGACACTGCCCCACATGCACCTCTCGCACATAGTACTGGCTGTTATGGTGCCGCAATGGCAACTGTCAGCGCTGCTGAGAAGCTTAACAATTAATCTATAATTGCACAGAACATTAAGACTAGAACAGCCATGCTTTGAAGCAAGATCGAGACCAGCCTCTAATCCCATCAAAATTTGAAGAAGATAAGACAGTCCTTCTTAATATGAGAACTTGGCTATAATAGCTATCGGCTGTGCAGACATGTTGCGAATAATAGCTGCATATCCTCCGAAAAAATTATATCTGTCAAAGTAACCGTACACATTGACCCAAGCTTTTTCGCTTTCATTCGGCGGATTCTGCTGCATCCATTTATCCTTCAATTTATCCATAGGGGACTTGTTTAACTTGAAAGCATCCACCTCTTTAGAGCATCTCCAATGGGATGTCAATGTGAATTCCATGTGGATGTGTAAATTAAACATCCTTAAGCCAATTTTTCCTTGACTTTAGGAATTTTCAAAATACTATCTCTAACGGAGTCTAACTTGAAGTGAGACTATATTTGGAGCAACACTATTGGTTAATATTTATTTAGATAAAGAAAATAACTAACTTTACCTTTAAAAAATCTTTGACATCCTTAATGAGATCCTCTAAAACCAGAGAATCTCTAAGCAGATGTCTTAATAACCGCTTGACAAATCATCATTAAACTCTCATTACACATTCGTTGGAGAAAAACAAGTGACTAAATCATGTTCCTTTATTTTAGGAAGCTGGAGATGCTCTTAGCATCAACATCATCCTGCAAAACATCCTTGTTGTAATAACATCATCCAAGTAATAATGTAAAGATATATAATGTAAGGCCGGTTCCAATGGAAAAATCCAAAGTAGGGATTTTGCAAGGCCACCTGGCCTAGTAAACCATTTTCTGGGCAGTGGGTGTCGACAGAAAAAGTATCTGTCGACAGAAATTCTATCGAGGTCGACAGTTTTTCCATCGACAGACACTTTTTCTGTCGACGATGGAATTTTTGTCGGTGTCGACACATTTCCATCTACATCGACATTATTTGTATCGAGTATAAATAGCCGACTTTCACAAACAATTTCTTCACTTCTTCTTCGACAATATAATATCCTCTTCTTCTTCTTCTTCGTTTCTTTTCTTCTAGTTTTTTTTTTTTTTGGCAATCAATTTTTTTCGATCATGCAAAGAATAGTAAAGGCTGCGAAGAATGTGATGAACCCAAACAAAGGTAAAAAAAGAAAAGGTAAAGAGGTTGTTGATGACGATCAGCCCAGCAATATCATTTGGAGTCAAGATAAAGATTATGAGTGGGCTAATATAAGAAAACTTACCGGTCCTAGTATTATTTCGGACCATATATCAAGACATAATAAGCCGATACGTTTAAGACGAGGTAAGTTCTATTTTTTTGTCCAACTTTTATACTAGTTATAATTTTATACGCAAACTTTAATTAGTAGATATTACGATACATACAGACACAAGATTAGTTAAGGAGCATACGATCGACTTCCACCTGACGTAAAAGACCGAGTAAATAGGTACCCATGGAAAGAGTTTTATTTCACCGCCACTCACAATGTGAAAACCAAGATTATAACTCGGTAACCGAACGGTACTGGGGAACTTCAAATACATTTTTCTTCCGAGATTTCGAGGCGGGTAAGTTTTTTTAATTTTTTTTTAATTGGGCAAAGCAATATTATTTATACACATACTTTGATTATTAAATATGATCGTTAGATTTGTACATGATCACCGGCATAATATGCGATGGACAGGAGATTCCACTCGACCAATCCAAGTGGTTGATGGATGAACACTGGGCCGAACGACTTCCCAACCTAAACGAGTATGGGTTATCCATAAGAGGTGAGGGATTTAGTGTTGCAGACTTGAGAGATTATTTGGTAAATTATAGTAAAACATTTGCAGAGACAGATGATTGGCCCGAAGAAGATTACGATGAGATCGAAAGAATATTTGTATTATGGATTCTAGGTTATTCCTTTTTCTCCAATACTAGTTTGAAGGTTCCTATGGGTTTTCTGGAGGCTTTGGAAGACCCGGACAATGCATATAAGTATGACTGGGGAACACCCATTCTAGCCGAGCTGCACAGGAGCCTAAGAGCGGTCTCCTCCATAAAGAAAGCCAGAAGCTTTGATGCATATCATCACATCATAGAGGTAAAGAAAGTTGTTTTAATCTATTTTATCTTACTCTGTACCTGCAAGAATAATTTAAATTATTTTATCTTCGCAGTTCTGGTGGTACATTTAGTTTAAAGTGTACTTTCCCACTTTGAAAACCAAGGCCCGACAATTTCCAATCATGAAGATGTTCTAGCAGGATAACTGGGTGCCTAATCAGCTAACGGATGGAACCACAAGCACAAATTTGAGCCGGCTACCCTGAGCCCAACGGACAACTGATACTTTCACAGGTCGTGCGTACGCTGAATGGGCTGAGTGGGAGAATGATCCAATTGTCAACGAAATATATAGGAAGAGCTTGAGCAGTTGTGTATTGTATAGCCCTGTATCAAGAGAGGGTGTTTGGTACTATGGAGAGAGACTCATATCTCAGCATACATGCCAGTTAGTAAAAGCAATCAACCGATTTCTTAACGACATAATTTCGAAGGCCGACTATGAACGAGTATTTTTGGGGACCTGGGAAACCGTCATGGATGACACATATCAGCTGACTAAAGAGGCAACTAAAGAAGAATACGAGGAATGGTTTAAACAGGTTGCCGATCCAATTATATTTACACAGCCAGAAAATTTTGGTGGGTCTGACGTCCCGGCAGTAGGTAGGCTTTCAATCGTTGGTGCTCTTTCCCTCACAGCCGCCTTCGCAATTTTCTCAAGGACCTTCATCTCCTTCTTTTACACAAAGATTTTTTTACCCTACTCAGTCATATTCTTCGGATTTACCATCGTTTTCTTGGGAAGTTCAGAGTATTGATGCC